>JANIJG010005809.1:0-16532 GCA_024611175.1 Megaceryle torquata
TTTGTTTTTTTTTTTTTTTTTTTTTTTGGTCAAACCTGTTTTATTAAGTTATCGGAGAGCAATTGGGTAATGGAGATACTGTGTTTGCTGACTATTTCTAGTAGAATTTTTCATATTGTTTGCCTACATGTAATTTCAATTTTCTGCACAATTCTAAGCCAGTTCTAACCAAATTGCAGGAAAAGTCTTCAGAGTTTCTATAAGAAGATGCAGCTACTGTTCAGAGTTCTCCCCAGTGCACAGCCACAGAATGGATGGCAATTCTTTTCTGCTGTAAATAGGTACCAATTTATCTTGGCATCCACATGGGTAAGCTTAGCTGATTACGTTTCACTACTGAAAGTGCAAAATCCTCTACAGAACAAATTTTATTTTAACCATGATATAAGGATAGCAGAGTTAGAAAGTTACTCTGTTTTACAGGTTGTGTCTGTGCTTTCTCATTTTACATCTCTATTCTTAATCTAAAATCCTTGTATCTAATTCATAAAAGATAATGAGAAGAAATACATCAAATCTGTCAAACGGACAAGGGGGAGAACTGAGTTTTGGAATTGGTACTCTTGGATGACAGAGATAGTAGCTTTGGCAGAAATGGCACAAGATAGCTTGCTGAAGTGCTTGAAAACAAATCCAGATTTAATTATCTAAGAACCAGGATTGAGATAATACCTTTCGATCTTCCTCGATTTCAGGAAATATTTGATTAACCTTTCAGTTTTCTGATTTTGATGGTTCCAATTTTATACTTCTGCAAGAGAGTGATTCCTAAAGTGTGTGTGGGGAAAAATCCTTATCATATTTTAGGATAATCTCAGGAAAGAAATAAGCTACATCATAGCTTTAGTTGCTCAAAAGGGATCACATACCCCAATCATTCATATTCCACTTGCAAAGCTGTAAGATGCAGTGCCATTATTTCTATCTTCCTGGAGATAAATGAACATTCTTAAATGATCTGTCTTCTCTTTCCTTAACTATGAAGAGAAGCAATTGAAACTACAGTGGGGTTTTTTGGTATAGTGCCAACAGCAAGGTCAGGGTTTAGATGTAACCACTATCAATAAAAACTAGCTAAGCACAAAAACTCCTCAGATACAGAAGATGAAGTGGTCATCAAAAGGCCCTGTGAGAGGCTGGTGGGTAGGATTTGGTTCTCTAAATACAAGCAGCTGCTGCCGTTAAAGTTGCCAAAGGGCATTTCAGACAGTTACATGGCGCTGGCAGATTATGTTGTAAGACCTATGAGAGATGTAGGCTTCTGAGAGTCATGGCAGGAGGCCCGCTGGGGGGATGCCAGCCTGTCTCAGGCAGCTGTTGGGGTCCTGGGTGTGCTGACAGGCTCTGGCTGCTGCAGGCAGCCTGCGACCCTCATGCCTGCAGGCTCTCCACCCAGCACGTAGCTTCCCTGCCTGCAGTGTCTGCCCTGATCCCAGGCACCTGGGCAAGCACTGGCCAAGCTCTTGTGAAAACTCTTAAGTTGTGAGCAAGAGCTGTGAAAAGCCTCCTCTGAGGCCTCCACTCAAGCATCCTCTGTCCACCAGTCTGGGAGTGCATTTGAACTCAAGCCCTTCCTTGCCCAAGTCACCAGGTGGGCTTGGCCCATCCTGACCTTGCCTTGCATGTGTGACCTCCTGGTGTGATCCTTGAGACTAGAGTCTTGTCTGGCAGTCTGTAGGCTGTGTGTGACCCTGCCACTGGAGCTGTTCTGCTCACTTGGCTTGGATGCTGGGGGAGGTACCCTGTGCTGGTGAGCTCCCTGCCCTACTGTCTCCCATTTCCCTTCCCCTCACCAAGCCCCTCGTGGTCCTGACTTGCCATCTCTTTGTGAAACCACCATCTACCATTGCTCCTTAGCAGTGGCACTAGACACCTATGGTCAGTCAGTTCAGTCCTATCCAAAAAGCTAGCAGGACAGCTTTGCCTCAAGCAATATTTTCAGCTTCATGCATGACATCAGCATTTTAAAAGTTTCCAAGAACTATTAAACAGGCCTGCAACAAGTACTGTTTTTTCAGAGCACAAAAAGGCAGAAGAAAGCCTGGAGAGCAAACTGAAGCAGGAGCATGCAAAGGTCAGCAATTCAAATACATGCTTATGAATTATAGAAAAGGTTGAATGTTCCCGCATCCTCAGCTGCTAGAGTGTTTGACTTGCAATAATATTTTGGACACAAAAGAAGACAAATAATTTCTCTCTGCTTACAAAGACAAAAGTTTCCCTTCCTGCCATTCTTCCCAATGAATGCTGCATTGAAGACTTTCAGAACCCATGAAATATTCCCAGGTACTTACTACTTTAATTGGTAGCAAAGCCAGTGAAGATAATCACAACTGAAAATATTTCCTAATGATTTAAGGGATTAGAATTTTTCTGATAATTATTTTCCTAAAATGTTTTAGGGAAGGAGAGAGAATGAGTCCATGGTGGTGGTTTCTATGAATAATGACATTAATTCTACAATAGTACTAACCTGAGCACAAATATTGGATGTACTGGTAATCCTCAAAACATATACATACTGGAGGTCTTTGTAGACAAAACTCAAATGCTTCCATAGAGCTGCTGAGTGAGCACTTTAATCTTAAACTGTAATCTTATGTTACTTAAATTTTTTACAATACTGTCATTATTTTATTCTAATTTTTTGCTCCCTAAATATAGGATAAATTTGTGCATGTGTTATATACTCTCTGGAGATTTGAGCAAAAGCATTCATGATGAGTTTGATAAAGAAGAGAATACTGAAGTGTTATTTAAATTGTTATTGACCAAAGCAGCACTGTTGTTGTAGCTTAATAACATATGTCCTGGTTTTGGTGCTAAGAAAGTGCTAATTTTTTAATACTCTGAGTGATACTCAACTGATTAAGGTTGGTTCTGCAAATTTTATTTTACAATACATGTTGTGTGTATCAAACATTAATTTGAATGAAAATAATTTTTCTACTCAATTTCGCATTGCAATGGCTAGTTTCTTAAAGCAGACTTAGTTGCATTGATTTATTTTTTATGGAGAGAATGTTACATTCATGTCCAATAAATTTTGAAGACTTCTATTCTGAAGTTATTTGATCTAAACCAATTTGAATGTTGCAAACTTTCTACTTACTACTTTGGCTTAAAGTCAATTGCATGGGAGCATTTTGAAAATTTAGTAACAAAATCTACTGGAAATATGTGTTATGATCAACCTCTAAACTACATAAAATAGTCTTTGTAATGGAAACATCAGTAATCTTTAATTATGCTATGATAAATATTGAAGATATTTAAAAGGAATGGGTATGCAACCAAAAAAAGGAGTCACACTTATATATATGACATAATCAGCTACATGACAGTGATCACCAGTTAAGGTAAAGCCAAGTTTATGTCGTTACATATTCTTCTTGCAATTTTCAAAACAAAGAGATTTAAGATACCAGGATAATACTTTACTATAGGAGATCAGAACACCCGTGTGCCAAGTAAATGGTGTAGAATCTCTCAGGACATGAACATTCAGTTTGTGAACATTAGTTACAATGCAAAAGTAAAGATAAAATATTTATGTAGTTCCTACAAAACATGAAAAGTGGGGGATCTTTTTTTTTCTGTTAAAGCAATAATGTTGGAAATCAGGAGATCTTTCTGAATCTATTGTTCCAAATGTGGATGAAATGCTTCAGAGTGCTTTTGTTGAACTAGCTCTAGAATGGAGATAAAAACATTGCCCTGTAGGTGTCTCAAAGCTCTTCAGAGTAAGAGTTGTTATTGCCAGTGAACAATGGAGAAGCTGATGCCAAGGAAAGTCAAATGATTTGTGTGTGCTAACAAAAGAAGGGTATGAATGCAGGTCCTGTGAATTCCAGTTCTATTTACTAGACTGCACTGTTTATTAGATAAATGCAACAGGAGAGTTGGTTACTGTTTCTAGAGGAGTTTGGAGACTCTCAGCTATAAAAAGGCTTATAAACTAAGTTTATAAAAGGAAGATGTAATCTTGTCCACTTAGGCACCATGTGCAATTGTATAAGATGGTTAAATATTCTGACAGAAATACCGATGTTGTGTATGTACTTCCTTCTAATCTTTCCAGTCAGAACTTTAGCAGCTTCATATTCATATATCCAGAACATGATAAAGATTTGCAACTATTTTTCATCCCTTCTGTTTTATCTTGGCCTTTAAAAATATTATCTGCTCTTGTCTATTTTTAATTATTACAGTAAAATTAAAAAAATACACTCAACAAGCAGATTCTTATATCATAATTCCTTTCTGAGATATAATGGATGATAATACACTTTCCTGTAAGTGGGGTTTTAATTGGTATTATGCTTTACTTTCTTACTCTTTTCATCAGAATATCATTTAGATCATTCAAACAGATGGAATGTAGCACTCAGCAAAAATGAGAACTAATAAATTAATGTATCAAATAATTAAAGTTATTAGCTGCTTTGTAACAGTTTTCATCAACAATATTTATTGCTACACACAGACTAGCTCTAGGTATCACTGTGCGTTTATCTTCATGATAAAGCAGCCATTAGATAGGAAAACATAGATAATAGATGCTCTCTTTCCAATAATGCTGTTCAGGCACACTAGTTTTTCTGCAATGTGCTATGCAGGTGTAACCAATGTGATAGACTTAGCCAGTGTCTTAGCTGAAAACACTTTTAAAATTGCTTATAATACCACATTTTAAACTACTTATAATATCACATAATTCAGCAAAAATATCCCAAAGATGCTCATACCAAAACCCAAAATAACTGTCTTTATCTTATTATATAGCCTCTTAAAATTTCAAAGGTTCTGATTATTTATTTGTCTTTTCAAAAGCAATGTTTTGATAAGTACACTGTTAGAATTCATAATTCATTATAACACATTGACCAGTACAGATGAAGACTGCATACAGACAATGTACATATTTTTCACAATATTAGTATGCAGGCTACTACTCCTAAGTTACTCTAATTGCACAAATCTCATTTTGTTAATGCTACAATTTTGCAATGTAGAAAACATCTGAATAACAATAGACCTGGCATAGACTTAGAAAGTGAGCACTCAGCATGTGTTTGGTTGGGTTAATATCTGAAAAGTTCTTTCTATATGCAGATCAGCTAAAGGTAACGCCTCTAAACATGGATGTTGATCATTCACTGTGACAAAACGTTAAGATAATTCAGGATATTAAAAAGTGCAGAGTTAAAAGACTCTCATAAGAAAGAACTGTTTCCCTTTCTGCTTTATATGGTCCTTGCATTACTTTTGCCTTGCTGATTAACACACTTATGTTTATCAATCCTGATGCACAAAGGTGTTAAAATTTAATTATTAGTGCAGACTGAAATAACCTGAGATCCTCAAGAAATAGATTAACTGCAAAATATGATTTCACTTCAAAATACTTGCTTTATTTTATTTAAAATTATTTTCTCCAATTTTTACTGGAAGTGATGCCAGAGGTGAAAAATAACAAAGATATAGCTCCATTAATCTAAATAAAATACTCTATAATCAGTGTGTTGTATGTTTCTAAGAAAATATTGTACCAATACCCTTTAAACTTCATGCTGAAAAGAAATTTTTGTGTTACTCAAAGTCTTCCACTCTTTAAACCGAAAAGCCAAGACCTTGGTCATTTTCTCATGCTCCCGAGAAGCTGTGCATATAACAATGTTACAAACTCATATGCTCACCTGTAGTTTAGAGAAGGGTCACACATTTTCAATTTTTATGAAAATGTACTTCTAGAATGTTGTATATTCTTTTAAAACATTATGTTTGAGTATATTTCTTTGTAGACTCTCGGAGAAAATGGAAACAAATTTCTGCTAATTTAGAATTTGGATTTGGACAGAAGCTGTATTTGTTGACAAGTTTATCTCTTTGCATCCAGTTCTGTTCTCTGTCCCCAGCCATACACCCTTGCATACCTCTACATTACATAACCTGAACCCCCACAACTCCTATCAAAAGCATGTCCTCTCAGCAGCCTTGGCAGCAGAGGCAATGGAAATGTGACTTCCCCAATCGCAACTCCTTCAGAACTGTGGGTATTCTTTTACATTGCTTCCTATGGTGGGAGCCAGTGTTTGCTGCATGCCTGTGTAGAGTACCCACTGATTGGTGCACATGATATTAGAGTAGAAGAAAAGTCTGTAATCCCAGGTAGGATGACTTTTTGAAGCACTAGTCTATGCCTTGACCCTTGTGAGGGATCAAATGCAGGCTAAATATCAAGCCTCGAACCAAGCCTTCTCCTGCTCCATGAAGCCACAAGGCAAGGGTGGCTAGCTGTCATGGAAGGTCAGCCTCTGCACAGACATGCTGTCTAAGGCTGCAGAGACTCCAGCGTCATTCCTGCTCAGGTTTGAAATACAGGCCCAGTGAAGTAAGAGCATAAGAGCAGTGTGAAATTCCAAGGTTTTATGCTGCCTGTGTAAAACAGCATTTCTTAAGTGGTAACATGGCAGCTCTGAGTGGGATGATGGTTTTCTGAAGGCTGCAAGAAAGCTGCAGAATGAGTAGCTGTTAACCTAAAAGAGAAAGATGAGTGCTAAAGGGAAGTGGATGAAACTGGAACAGAGGGGTTTGGGCCAAAGCCAGGATGGGTGGGAGGAGGTGAGGGAGGTGCTCGACACATCTTAGCTGGCTCGATGTTTTGTTTTTCCAAAACAGTCAAGGTCTCCTAATGGTGCAGAGAAGTGTGGGCTGCAGCATAATTGCTAAGTTGTCATGTTGCCACTGAATAAAAGAGAAGATATAACTGGAGTACACTTCTCTAAGCATCTTTTCAGTTGTGTTTTAAATCAGTGATGGCTCTCCATGAACTAGCAACGCTTTCAGGTTGTTGCAGAAAAAAATATAGCAGTATATGGCTTTATTTTGATAGGTGATATAAAACTTGACCCGAATTTTCAAACCGTTGCTGAAGTTATGCTATGCTTGTGCAGCCTTTCATGCCTCTCCCCAGTTGTGTACCAAATGGCAGCCATGTGTGGATATGTAATTTGAGGCATTTGTAAACATCTGGCTGAATTTTTGAGACATTTGTGTTTGAAACAGACTGTTGTCATCTGTCTAAAGATATATGGAATATGATTTTTTTTTCCCTGAGAACTGAAGCCTCCCTCCTTGCAGGGAGTTGCACTTCTCTGCATAATGTCAACATAATGGGGCTGATTTAAGGATGCTGTGTTTGCCCTCAATATGATTTTCTTTGCACTAACATCCCCAGTTTAAATCTCATTGTGGGATTCTCCTGTTCTTTAAATCAGTAGGAAGTAAGACAGGTTTTTGAACCTTGTGAGAGTAGCTTGTTCTCCTCGGATGCAAGTCAGTGTTTATTGCCTCACTATCAAAATTCAGCTACAGCTCTTAAAGAAAGAGCTACATGTGAAATTCTCTTTACTCTTCTTGGAAATTAAATCCTGAACTCTTCAAAGGGAAACTCCTATTTCAAGGGCCTCCTGGCTTAAAAGCCAAGTTCATTTCCTGTTTCAACTATGTGTAACGTACAGAGCTCAGTGATGCAGCATCTCATTAACAGAACACCCTGCTGAATTGTCTCCTATGGACAGCTGTTTCTATACTGAAGGATACAGGAAGTGTTTATTCCTCCTACACCTGTCAGTGTATATGGGGACTAGTTAGCATATGTGAGTAACATAGCTGGTATCATTTTGATTGTAGCCCTTCTGTATACCTGACCTATAGCTATTTGGGATTATTTCTTAAGGCGAACCTAGATAACTATTCAAGGGAGAATTCCTCCTCCAAAGTGATTATGGCTGAGCTCCTTATAACAGCAGTTTTGAAGTGCAAGAATATTCTTGGGTCCACTGGAAAAGCCTTCATATTTAAGCAACAAATAGAATAAAAACAGGGGCTAGCACATAATTGTTGTGGAGAGTTACAGATGTCTTTGGGTTGAACAATATACAGCTTGGCCACTGGCTCCATAAGCTGGAGCAGTATTTTGGTATATCCACAGACAGAATTTGTTATGCTTTATTCTTTGAACATCTGTAAAATACACGGGGTTACATAAATATCTGAAAAATGTGAAAGATTTGGAAAGTTACTCCACTTAGTCTCTAGTACAAATCAAAATATGGCCTCTAGATTTAGCCTGTAGCATCAACGCAATTGTTATTATGTGTTTTTCCATTTTCATTTGAAGCAAACAGTCACTGGAAAGAAAATAATAGCATATAAAAAGGTAGTCGTCCAAGCTGCAGTTACACAAATACAAAATAGTTATTGGCATAATGCTTTAATCATTATGGACCACAGCTGTATACTGAAATCAGTGATGTTAATGAACACAGTCTCTACATTATATTTTTTTCAATTTGATTTCATTTATAAATAATCTTCTATAGACATTAATTACCAACAACTAAATTACAACCAAAGTCTTGTTCCCTTTCTCTGCAGAAATCTTTAAACTTCCATCACTGTCACAACTTTCTATTCTCACCTGATGATTATAAGCAAAAGTTTTATTAACAATGTAATTATTCTACTTAGAAGCCAAGATAATTATAACAGGCTTTCCTTGGCTTCCATTAAGTCTCTTTTAATGATTTTGCCATTGACTACAGTCTAATGTGAGAACAGAAAAGTTTGTAATTCACAAAAACATAATTCAAAAGTGTGCAGGGATGAAAGAAATTGGAAGAAAAATAGTGTTAATATTTAACAGTATATCATGATACTTTTGTATGGACCATCAGTTCCCTCTAAATATATGTTGGCTGAATTCTGTAAAGCTGTATTCCCTTTCATAGTTGCTGCTCATATGAATAGCTTGACTAAAATTTGTCCCGTAAAGGGGGGCAAATTGAGACAAAGATCTGACAAAAAGCTGGACTGACATGTATAAGATGAAGCTTTTGTTTCTGATTTTATCATACCCATGTTCCCTGTCAAAATATTTACTTGCATGCTTAACTTTAAAATTAATTTGAATTTACTGGAAGGGTTAATGCATGTCTCAGGGGCATAGGTCTAGAAGAGGAGACGATCATATAGGCACTTTCTAGAAAGAAGTGCAAGGAGAAGCTAAATGGGCAGAATTCTTGCATATGATTTGGTGATCTGGCCATATTAGAGATGCAGGGTAAAGTGAGTAACCCCCACTATTTAAGAGTTTGGGGTTTTTTAAATAAAAATTGCACTGTTAGCATCAGAGTAAAAGAAAACCTTCTAAAGAAATAAGTTTACCAACAGTAAAGAAAATTATTGAAATTATGACAAAATGAAGGGGAAAAAAAAAAAAGAGTACAGACTCAGAATTTAGTTATAAGAACATGCTAAAGTACCAAGGAATGACTGAGAAATGTACTAAGGTCATAAAAATTAGTAATTAATTTTTTTTTCTAAACACATTAGAAGAGGAAACTTTCAATGAAATCTCTAGGGCAAATGAATGGTGTGTAAGGTAGGGAAGGGGAACACCTATGAATTATTAACCATGGAAAAGCATTCAGTATTCAAGGGTAATGCGCCCCTATAGATACTTGGATTTTACCATTTAGAAAAAGGACCTTAAGAGTAGTTCAGGGTATTTTATTGCAAATGTTGACTTAATGCTCTTCGTGAGCTGAAAAGGCAAATAGATTCTTGAAATTATTAGGGCAGAAAAAAGGAATTAAATGGAAACCACCACAATGTCACCATGTATCTTCATGATATCCCCATCTCTTGAATGCTGCATGAAGTCCTGAATATTGAAAAGTTATATAGTACTACCAAAAAAGATGGAATCAAGTGTGATCATAGGTATAAGTAGTTCCTGTAAAAGGAGAGAATAGATTAGTTTTCTTCATCATAAGAAAGGGAAGACAGATTGAAGGAAAGTAAACCAGACATCTATAAAATCACTAATGTAGTGGAAAAGGTGAATTAGAAATAATTCATTTATTCTTATTTTGTCTTTCTTCAAGAACTACAAAGTACCAAATGAAATTGTCAGCTGCCAGTTAAAACAAAGAAATAATTATTACAATTATTACTACACTTTGCATAATTGTGAACTTGTGCCCAGGACAAAACAAAAGTATAAATGCTTCAAGACGTGATCAAGCAAATCAGTGGATGAAAGATTCACTGAAACAACTAAATATGAAGATACTGATGCATTCTTTGGCTAAGAAAATTTGCAAGCTGTAGCCTCCTAGAGCTTGGATGCCTATGCTGAACAAAATACCACCCAAAATCACTACTGTCAAATAGAGGACACTGGGGTAAATTAATCCCTGGTCTAATTTGCTAATTTTCTGTGCAAGATGTTCTACTGTCTGTAAGTATAAACATGTGACTCACAGGAGTGAAAGGTTTTGAAGACCAGATCAAAAATGGGCTGGGTAAGGCGGTCAGAAAACAACAGGGTGAAGTGGGAATTGAGAAATGTAAAAAGGCACTTCTATTAAGTGTTTTAGTTAAGAGTTCAGATTTTGAAAGGTTTTGATTATTTTCAGAAATGTAATGCTGATTTATATCACTAATTAATATGTTAATTATTTAAGTATATAAATAATATGCTAAAATGATATGCTAATTAATATCACTCAACCTAGTGATATTAAATAATAACTCTTAGTTCTAAAACTTTCAGTCTGATATTGATTTGCACACCACACCACACTCCCCCATTAATAGATTATGCATAATAAATACACTGTCAAAGAGTAAAGACTCTAAAATATTTTGGAAAGTACCTCAAATCAAGTAGTATGTAATTAAAATGCCTTAAGTTCATTAGCAGCTAGATACAATAGTCAGCTCTCCAGAAATACAAACCAGACTTTAGAAATGCTGATTATACCCTTGCAACATGTTTGAATTCAAGACAAACACACCTTAACATCAAGTGTGCCCTCATACCTAGAATAACTCTTAAATCCACTAAAGGTGGAAGCTGCTCTTTTAAATTTACACAGACTGAATCTTGGTATACATACTTCCATGGCATACATTTATTATTAATGTGTAATATTAAAATGCATTTTTTTACTTTTAATAACACTTAGCTCCTGTTAGAGGAGACAGTCAGCACCTTGCAAGTTAACACTTATAAGCTTCTTCTAAACTAAGATTTGGTTTTCATATTGTGAACAGAGGATCCCTTGGGAGCATTGTATTTGCACGTGTAAAGAAAGTTAAAACAGCAACTACTGAAGTCTTAATAATCAGCATGTGTTAGTGTCAGCAATGCCATCAGTTCCATTAACATAGGAAGTGTCACCTATCTTTAATTGTCTCAGATAAGTAGTTTTTATCTGCAGTTAAGCAGGATGGAGATTACTTTTACTCCTAAATGATCCTTTTAAGGCCCCTTCATAAAAAGCACACACCCATCTGGGTGTGTCTGTGGCGCCACTGATCTCTCTATTTCTGTCGTAAAAAGGCAGTGAGCAGACAAATTGCATAGAAGTTACGGCCACTGAGCAGGCTTAAAAGGAAAGCACAACAGATTTTTCAGAGGAAAAGCAGGTCCTGCTCATCAGTGTTCAAATGAACATTTAATAATTCATAACAACTGAGTTATCAGTTTCCCCTTCAATACATTTCCAAATGTGAATAGTTTAAATGGTAATTGCTATCAAGCTTTATGTTCTATTTCATGTACCTAATAAAAGTTTATCTAGTGAAGCTTACTTTGTATTTTTTGATCTATTCCTAACCGACTGCAATATACTATATTAAAATATTTATAATTGTGCTATGAAATATTAAACACTTTTAAATCATCTGACTAAGAAAACAAATAATGTTACTTGTTTAACTTTTCATGCATTTCCTAATATTTAGTTGTTCAGAACTCTCCCATGATATGACACCAAAAACACTGAAGACCCTGGAAATTGTATTCACTCTTTAAATTTGGCTGTTTTGAAATGTATTCTGCTCACATCCACCACCACTGTTCATTTTGGCTTTGCAGGCAGAATCCTAGTTTGCCGTCTGTAAAATGTTATGATTCTGTTTCAGCACAAGAGAATCATAGAAGAGCTGTTTGCTACTCTGTTGGTTAGTGGGTCTTTTAACTATTTTTGGGAGAGTATAGAAAATTTATTTAGGAAAAAAAAGTTTTTAGGATGTTTTCTAATTATCCACCTGCTTGTTCATTTGAAATTTTGTGGCTTTGTCTGGTAAAAATACCAGCAACTTGCTAAACTATAACGTGAATGATCTAACAATGGAAAGAGGAGAATACTGATCCCACAGATGTGCTACAGTTGCATGGCAGCCTAATCCATTCTAACTGCTGGCTGCCAGGGTTTACATCGCTCCCCAGCTGAATGGGTTATGCTCTCCCAGAGTACTCCTGCTTGCTCAACCCATTGCTGATTCATATCACAGAATTAACACAGCACAAAACTATTTTTTTTGTTTGTTTGTTTGTGTCCTGCTGAGTTAGATCTGAAATGGTTCAACGAAAGGTCAAACAAGTGCCTGACAGATTGCTAGGGGTGTGGGACTAAATAGCTGGGAAATGGGAGAAGAGGGATTGCAGCACTTGCAATCAGAGCAGTTTAGACAGCCATGGAATAACAGCTTTGAAACTGACACTTGGGCAAGATCAAGAGGAGAACAACCTCCTTGCTCCAATCCAATCCTTCACCTTGCTGAGGAAAAATTGTTCTATTAAAGGTCAGGTGTATAAACATTACTACTGAGCCATTTCTTTTCACTTTGGAGAAAGCAAGTCTGATCACCAGCTTATCAGAGTAAATCTCCTGAAGTGAAGAGCTGCAGTCTTGTTTAGTGCCCGGTGCCTCTAAATAAGATGCTAACTATGCTAACTAGCCCCCTTTTCTGTGCCTCATTCTGTGGCTGATTTATGACCTGTTACTTTGTTTTCTCCACGCAGGTGTTACCTAATTCATAATCCCCATCCTGTTCACAGAAGCCTTCATTCCATCACAGATACACAGAGATAATGTCCTTCAGTTCTCAGCACTGTCCCTCTAGTTTACTCCTTCTACAGGTTCTTCCATTTCCACTATGTTCCACATACTTTGAAGACAGCAGTACTGAAAGCAGCTTGAGACTTGATCCCCAACCTAAGCATGCTACAGTAACCATGTAGAGCTGTATAATAATTATACAGAGAAAACATCCTATGTTTTCATCTTCTCCTTTGTGATATTCATAGAGAAAAGATGCTTCTTAATAATTTCTGTTAAATACAGTGTTTATGTTCTGACATGTTTATTCTGTCTAAAATTTCCTGTCCCCAGAGAGATATCAACCTCCATTTTCTTCTTCAAATCCAGTATCTCATTAAAAATAACATGATATTCATACTTTGACGAACAATTTTGTATGTATCCCTGTATCAGCATGGTTATTCTGTGGGTTGTGTATTTTGGAATGAGTGCGTTAACATGTACATTTGCATTGTCTTAGATTTAAAAGACCCAGCATATTTGTATAGCATTTACACGTACAAGTCATCAGCATGCTTCCCCTGGGGTGGGTGGAATCACTGTTTTGCATAATCTGAGAATCAGGCCCTGTAATGCTGTAATTTTGTTTGTAATCTTGCATTGCTTTTCTTATTTCTGGAAACCAAATTTTGCCTTGAGTTGCAGCAGTGGGATTTGGGATTGATTCAGGGAGAAGGATTCTGGATTTAAATTTGAAGCAGAGTCTGTTCTTCTTACATCCAAACACCTATGCACACACAATTTCTTTAGTCTGCATAACAATCATCTAAGACAGGTATTGTGAAATCAGTGTTTCATATATACAGATAAGGTGCAGTGTTCCTTGGGGACGGCAATGTTCAGCCCCATCAGAGCTTTAATCTTTTCAATAAATTCGTTCTATGCTTTATTTCCATCCATCTCCAATCATGGCAGCGCACTTACTAGCACCAGTCCTGGCACCAAAACACACCAGAACTGAAAGTACATACAGCACCTGTGCTGAGGGGAAACCCTGCTGTATCCTGACCAGGTACTGGTAAAAAGCTGTATAAGATATAAAAAGATGTAAATGGATTGTCTATGGCTCCCCACATAATTGCAAACATCAACTGGAAGGCAGGGCATCCCAGTTCTGAATTACTATTTCTTTTTTACAGAGTATAGCTCCCCAGGCACAAGTCCAATGTGCAGGTATTGAAGGAGTTGCAGGACACAGCTGTGTACAAACCTATATAAAAGATCACTAATCTTTAATGGGGGAAACACATTTATGTATTTAATCTGTCTAGAAAGAAGTGCATGATGTATTTTTTCAAGAAAGATTTTTTTTTTTCTTTAAGAAATGGATGGTAACGTATTTTTTCTTGCTGAATTGTAAATGCAAACTTCCAAAAGCAACTGTTAATATAAATTCAAGAGTTACAATTTCAGGTTTGATTTTCTTTGGCAATTCAGTCTGCATGATGATTTTGATCAAATGCCTCAGCTTCTAACGTTTGTAACACATGATAAAATGCACATAAAAAAAGCTTATATTTAAATAATCATATAATAAGTTGAATGCACACTGTGACAGAATATGAATTATCTAACAGGCTGCAGAGTAATACAAGTTCAGTCTGAAAGACAGATCCAAGCACTGAGTACAGTTCAAGCATGAAGATAAGAGTGTAATCCTTTGCCTGCTTTAATAAAAACTATTTAAAATGAATGAAAAAGGGTAAAATAGAATAAACTGTTCAGAGCTTGACATAAGGCATCTGGCTGAAAACTCATTTGCTAATTATTTAAGATTTACATCACTGAACCAAGATGTTTTAAACCAGTGATTGACAATAAATAACACCCTGAATTTAACTTCGTTCCAAACTAACATCAGTAACTCTGGTACTCAGTCTAGGCCTTTGTGGGCCTCGGGTTCAAGGTCTTTATTTGCTCATCAACTACATGAGGGAGATAGTGAATAATGTTAATCCTTGGACCTTCCTCTCCTTTTCCCCTGTGGTGTGATCATGACTGATAAGAATTTGAGCTGTGCTGGTAAACTGAGCTTGGCAAGCGAGTCACTTTTTTCTTGCCTGATTGTACAAACATGCAGCTGGTTTTGGAATAAATTCTTGTGTTTGTGAAATGAAAAGGTATTATTTTTAAATGTTCCTGTATACATGCAACACAATTTAGTCACCTGAAATGTCGTACCAAGAAATATAAACGATGCAATACTTTGAGCAGTACACTTAGAAAATCAAATTAATGCTCCTGCTTCACACTTTGCCTTCATTTGTTAAAACCTCAAGCAGTTACTTTATGTGTGTTTCTACTTTCTTCCTCTTAACACAAAACACTACGGTCAGTTTAAGACTGGCACAAACCAGCTGTAGTTGATGGTTACATTTCTCGCCAGGATTGGAGTTTTTTCTTTTGTTTTTATGTTCATTTTTTAATTTAAATTTTATAAAATAGAAAATTAAATATAGCTATGTCTTTTCTCATGTTTTTTGAATTCTAAAAGGGTTTCAGGACCAGACTGTTCTGTTCTTAATTCATTCCTTGTGCTTTGATTTATGTATGCATGCTGGTGAGAAACCATTGTCGGTGTCTGGGAGGGAGGCAGAGTGTTAAACACCATCAACTTCCCTTCACGCACAATGCCTGCGGCATGAAGGGTTCTGGGGGAGGGCTTAGAAGTAGCATGAGGCACAGCCATATCTATTATGCTTTTTTTTCTGAGGGCAGCAAACCTTCCTGTCCCAACTGGACCCTGCTGACCGCTATGCATCTATGCAGCATAAACCCTGGATTCAGTCAGGTAGCAGCTGTTATCACAGTGCTTTTTATCTGAGAGGCAAAGTCTAAAATTGCATCTGACCTCTCTATGCACAGAGACACCAAGTGATGAGTGCTCTGCCTAGATCCTCAGAGGTATTGGATGAAATCAGTAAGAGTGAGGTACCTAAATGAATACTTGCGAGGATAATAGCTTCTGTGTCTTTTGCCCATATGTAGTATAAGGTAGAGTCTGAACAGTAACTTGTCAAATTATATATTGTGAGCCTTAGAAAGCACAACGGAATATTAGTGTTGCTTTTTCCTAAACAGGACTACTAATATATAAAACTAAGCCACTCTGTTTACTAATATAATCATGCAAGTAATTAAACTAGCTGTAGTACAGATTTAATTCTTTTATTTATAGGTCAAGCCTCTGGTTGACCTAGATCAACAATTTTTAGCAACAAAGCTCCAGAAGTATAGATTTTCTTAATAATGGCAATATTATGTGTAACAAAAAGTAAAGAAATGCATATCGGTCTGGTGTGTGTGTGTGTATGTATCCACCTTTGCATATATATATATATTTCTGTACACAATAAACTGAAGACACAGATGAAAACCACATGCTACATGTCCAGGCAAATAATCTTTTTGAGCTTTGTTAAGGCAGTGGAATGAGTTCTTGTTTTTCATACATATTGGGGTCTACTTCTGTGCCCAGTCTTTTTTTATTTTTTTTTTTTTATTTTTTTTTTTTTTTAATTTAGATTTTGATGAGAAAATAACAAACAAAGCTAAAATTGCCATGCTACA
>JANIJG010005809.1:16632-35346 GCA_024611175.1 Megaceryle torquata
TTTTTATTTTTTTTTTTTTATTTTTTTTTTTTTTTAATTTAGATTTTGATGGGAAAATAACAAACAAAGCTAAAATTGCCATGCTACAAAATTAAATGACTTGGAATTCTTGTTTCTCCATGTAAAGACCTGAAATGAGTTTTAAATCAGCGTGTGTTTGGTAAAACATAGCAATTTGATGTCTGTTCCATAAAAGTGACAATTGCATGTACTTGTTTTTCTTCTGAATTTGATCAGATAATTTGGACAAACTTGGAGAATATCTAATAGTTACAAAATCAGAGTGAGATTTGTTCAGAAAATTACAGCACTGAGTGAAACTTAATTGGTTTTGTCAGCAAATATATAGGCACTAGCCTGCATTTCCAGAAACCATCTAAAGCTTTTACAAATATTCTGATTCAGCTAAAACCAGGCTAATTCTACATTAGGCTCAAAAAATCCTTATTAAAAGAACATTATTTGGTTTATAATGTCCAAACCTGAAAAGACAGAAAATTCTACTATTAATAAGATGATATACATGTCATATTATTTATATGACTAAAATTTATTCTACAGACCTCTGGACATGGTGTCTGTTATACTCAATTCTACTGCAGGGAAACATATTGATTTCCTTCCTTCCCCCCCGCCCTGTAGTTCCTGCCACTACAATATGTCAAAGCTTAACAAATTCTAATGCTTATTTTGCCCAGCACATAGGGTAAGGTCCAGGGATGGCAACAACCTTCTTCTATGTGTGGGGGTACATGGCAGGGTGAGACCCTAAGAATTCTTAGTGCTTTTTTTTTGAGATACCTGGTATCTAATTTTTCAAAATATTAATAAAAGAGAGCTCTGAGATTTGAAACAGTACTTTGCCTGCTTTTTGTTACAACTGTAAATGCTCAATTATTTTGTAACCCAAAACTCATGCACAAGCACCCAGAAAATGAGAATACACTTAACAACCACGTGAAAAATATGATTTTAAATAACCTGTAAAATATGAACAGGAGCTTTCTATCAGAAGCTGAGGAAATCCCAATTTTCTAAGGAAACATTTAACTGTGTTGCCCATGCATCTTCCTTTCTCTTCATATACTATCTTTATTGTTAATTGTGTACTAAATTTAGTACACAGTCATTCTTTAAATTCTTTATTTATTGCATTTCTCTTCAGATGTATTTGTTGAATTGGCACAAGCCCGGATTTTCTGCTGCAGAGGTACTCATCACCTGGAGAAGCAGTGGTAGTCTCTAGGTGTATTGGTGTGTTTGGTTGCTGAGTTTGGTTTTGGGTGTGGTGTTTTGTGTGACTTGTTTTGGAGTGGTTTTTTTTTTTTTTTGGTTGTTCATTTTTTTTAAGATTTTATATAAGATTTGCATTTGTGTGTCTAAGTGGTCAATTTTATTGGTGTCAGTAATTATATTCTCTCTGGTGTTTCTCAGTCTTCAAAATCAAAAGCAAGCTCTTACAGAAATCTGTCTTTAATGTTTGTGTGGAAGAAGGCAGAGAGACAGAGAAAAGGTGAAAGAAAAACATGAGGACTCTAGAGTTTCTGGAAGTATATGATCAAAACAGTTAGAAAGAATAAATCTTACAAATTTACTACGAAAGAAATTTGCAGTAAAAGTCTAATCTTGTATATATTGACACAGTATTTCCACTCACTTGTTTACAAGACCTGTTAACCAGAAGAGAAGCTAAATATACAACTAAGCATTGAAACATCTTCTCTCGCAATATTTATGCAAAAATTCAGCTCTTATATTTAAGGATATTAAATATATATATATATATTTAGCTTTTGTCTAATTTTCATCCATTATATCAGATAATGAGCCACTGTTTTGCAATTTTATTGTCCAGGGACATAGTTTTAAAGGTATGAAAGCATATTGAAGTTATTCAAGGCATTGAAGATTAGCACAGAAAAAAAGTGAGCATGCAGAGAAATCACCTTTTGTCTTTTAGTAAGAATTTTAAATTTGGAGTTAATAGGCTGATATTTTAGTACACAAAACTTATTTCATAGTTGGTGAGACATGCATATTTGCATATATCAAGGGGAGCTCCTCCAAGCATTAACGGGAGAAAGAGCGAGGACACTGAAAGCATATTGAAATAAATGGGTGGCACAGTCAATTTACTGTCCTCATCTGGGTGTCTCCTATGTGGTTCAGGCACAGTGGCATTTTTACAGCTTGTAGAGCATTTTGCTCATTTTCTGCTCTTAAGTAGCTGCATGTGGTAGCACACAGACGCAGAGGCAGCAAAGTGGCAGGAGAGGGGCGACTCTGAGTTACTTACGTTGACAGCCCAAGCTGTGCCAGATATATCCCGGCAGACATTTATCACATTTAGGCCCTGATGTTCCCTCCTTACACTCACAAAATCCTCTGTCATTACAGCGATCATGGACTGAACCAAAAGGGTTACAATAACAGTCTGCAGAAACAAGACAACACATACACACTGGATTCAGGTCTCTGTATGGTGATAATTCATTCAATACCAATAAAGGGTGCATTTCCAGTGCTATAAATGTAAAGGAAGACTGTCTATTAAGGATAGATATCTAGTGAATATAACTACTATAGGTCCATTTATTTGTTTGCATATGTCATTTCAGGAAGAGACATTTTATGATGGGAAGACAAGAAGTAAGCAGAAAAAATATAAAGGCAGAAGATACCACAGTCTTTGAGGGTAACTGATTGTAACAGGTTCTCTTTTGGTAAGAATATTTCTGACAATTTAATGAATATTAGAAAAGCTTTGTATAGTATGGAAATATGTGTGTCATCAGGGTGAAATGTTTCACATTATTAAAATAGGCTTGTCTATATTACTCAATATTTTTGAAAGTGCTGAACATCTTTACAGGGCTATATAAATGCACTCTGCTTATTTCCAAGATAGTCTTCCTTTATAGTTTTGAGCAGTATAATACTTTATGTGGATATTCACCATAAAATTGATGAGATTGTATTTATCAGTGACGTTAACAAACCTTTTAGATATTTCACAATGAAAAGCTTGAGGTGAGCAGTACTGTAATGCAATACTTATGAGAGCTGGCTTTACGCTGCCGTGTTCATTTCTCTCACCTTCCAGTGGTAGATGGAAAATATGAGGCTCATTCCCTGCTGTATATTTTCCATGTGTGTTCACATAATTAGAGAATAACTAGGGTAACCCATTTCCTCGCACAACACTTACTGTGTTGTTCATTCACAGCCCTTTTCTTTGATGTGATTACAATATCTGTGTTCAGCTTTCAGCTAGCTGAACAAAGAAGACAGGACAGTAGCTATCAGTGCACTTTTCAGTTTACTTTTTTTTTTTTTTTTTAAATGAAGGGCTGTATCTTATTTGTATGTAGACCCATGTAGACCCAGAGTAACTCCACTGTCAACTGAGACCACAGACATATTTTGACAGCATCTGATCTCTGCTGCTATTGAAGGCAAAAGATACACAAATCGATTCCTGAATCTGGGCAACCTGCTAGGAGTCTGGCTTTATTCATCTGTGAATCAGTCCTACTTTGATGACTACCTTTGGCAATTGTTTCCTAGCATTAGGTTAAACCTCAGCAATATTGGAAATAACAAAATGGAGTTGAACTGGGAAGTAAAATATAAAAAAATTAAAATAGGAAAAACTGTAGCAGAGAAAAAAATTACCAAGACGACATTTGTCATCTGTTTTATCAGTGTTAACTATAAATTACAGATGGCACTTTGAACATTTGTCACACTGAAGAAGAATAGTTACCTTTGGCAAACAGAGTTCCTCAATAATAATAGAGTCAATTAGCAAGCAACATTCATTAATGAAATTGAAAACTGACACGCCAAAAATACTGTGCAAGGCTGAACAGAATTATTGCACAGTGAGTGCCATTTGAAAAGCTGGCAATTCTGATGTTAATCAGATGTATTAAATGTTTACATAAACAGGCATAGAACAGAAACATTGAATGCAGGAAGTAAAATTTGCTTGAAGAGTGTTTATAGAAAGCCTTGAAAGACAAAAAGCTTGGAATTACATTAAAAACAGAGGGCTTGATCTTGGTACAATAAAAATAGCTTAGCTGGACATAATGAAGTTACAGTGATTTAAACAAGTGTTTGTGAAATAATGTATGGTCTATGATATTGAATGTTATAGATACATAATATTTTCCAGAGAACAAGAACCTGACCCTGAATCAGTGAAAGCTTTCCTACTGAACTCTATTGTATAAATACTTAAGGAGTACCAGGCCCATATTGTGCTGTTTAAGGAAAAGTAGATGGTGGTAATAAAACTTTAATACAGGCCCTTTTACAAAAGTAGTAAATAAATCAGAATACCAAACAGATCCAGTGAACTTTAGTAACTGAATCTAGCCTCCTGTCTTTCCCAACACAATTGACACTACAGATGTACAAACTACAGAGGTCTACCATGCATCCAAGCTCATTGTCCAACACAATATCACAGACTGTGGAACACTTTTCAAGACCTGCCAAATACTTAAGACATTAAAAAGCTCAAAAGCCATGTTTTTGAGGCCCTGAGTATTTCCAATATCCTTACAATAACAGGGCATTAAATAACATTAAATTAACCATCTCAGATCATCCTAATAAGCAGATCACACACCAGGTTCCAGGATGGGGAGAAAACCCTGCAGATCAGAACTGGGAAGGAATTTTCCTCCCAACCTCCATCTGGCGTTGGCTTGAAGGGTGGGAAGATGACAGTAGTAGTCATCTGTTCACTGAGATTCACTATATCAATGTGATGCTGCCAAGTAAACAATGAAAATAAGTAAAAAAGGTTGTGAAAATGGACTGGAGCTTGTAAGCTTGCAGCTTATCAGTCTGGGTTGACAGTAGTTACAGGACAACCCTCAGGGTATACTTAACCATATATCTTTAGGGTTTCTAAATGTCTCATGGGTTAATTGAAGCTTCAGCCTAAGTGACTGCAAGGTTGGCTTTCTTATAGATGTGTTGATAATTACCATTTCAGTATTGATGTTATAAGGCAATCTTCTATTACTCTGGGTCTACTTGGTGGTTTCCATGCTATCCATGTTTGCCCATGTGTTTATTCACTGAAATAGTTATTTGTCAAGATCTTGTAGAAGTAAAAAGCTCTTTGTGTCGTTAAATTATTTTTCACTGTAAGCATGTCGAATGAATGATTTTTAACTTTAAAATATCTTGATTTATTTAGAAACTGTAGTTGCTCCTCTGAGGTAAATTTGCAGTCAACTGTCAAATCCACAATTTTTTTTATATTTAATTTTAGGAAAAAAAATTATTTTGCTTCTAAAGAAATTAAGGACATGATAAAATCAGATTTAAGACCACTACTTTGCATATGATTCACTGGTAAAAACCTTCTCAGTATTTCAATTCTTTGTAACTTGCTGATTTTAAAAATTACACATTCTGCATTCTTCCCATTTAGTTAGCATCAGCTAAGATTCACAGATTTCCTGACCATGTACTTACCATATACATTTATGAAAACTACATAAGTAGTTTTGCTATATCAGAGCCAAAGCCCTATTAGCTGCTATTAAACTAGCTTATCCAAACATTTAAAATTTTTTACATACATGGCTGAGGAGGAAAGAACCAGCCAGGAAAAATGACTTTCATAAGGGAATAAGACTTGCACATGTCACTGGAAATCTGCTTATTAAAATTTTCATGCCAACATTTCACTCAAAACCCAAAACACTGCTTTTAAACTCAGAGAAAAGATAAATGAGCGTTTCCAATAGAGCAAGACTCTTTGTGCTTAACCTAGAAGGATGGTGAATCCATCAGCTCTCTCAGAGCTGATAATATTCTACATTTTGCCTGATAAAATCTTAGGAGCCCCAGTTCAGGAAAGCACCTTAAGCACAAACTGCTCTGTTTTCTGAAAAGCACTTTGGTATCTGCTTCACTTCACTGATTTTAAGTCAGTGGTATGAGAGTCTTCTTAAGTTGGCAGTTCAGCTAGTATATATACATTTTGTATGCAGTATGATCGCTATGATCTTGAAAACTGTCTTGGTCCAACAATAATATTATTTATTTAAAACAAATTACCTAATATATAGCAAACCAGGGTTTGATCCTATAGTTGTCTCACATGGTTCAGTTCTCATGGGAGTCTAAGGGAATTCTGCTTGCATTAAGGTGGGAAAATAAGTAAATGCATCATGCAGCTTTTTTTTGTTTGTTTTAAAGACTCTTCTTAAAGTTTTTAACATTTGTTTTCTGCAGAGTCTGGGCAATTTTGAAATGCACAGTTGTTTTACTATGACATTCTAAACACATCACTTAGAAATTAATTTAAAATTTACTTAGTTTTGACTCCTGGTTTATTAACTTCCTTGTCTTTCATAGCTACAGCTGCTGTCTTAGCATTTCAGTGTACATGGGAAAACAACTTGCTGAATAAGCTGATGAAACATCTCAAATAGAGTAATTTGTCATATTCATTAGGCCTATTTAGGCAGCTGAAATTATACAGCCCTGATGTCATACTGATAATGTCTGTCATCGATATCAAACAAGTATGAGGGACAGTGTTTTTTTTTTCCAAGAACATTTGATTGGCTTAATCTCCTCAGCACAGTCATACAAAATCAGGACTTGCCTACTAAATTTCTTATTAGCTTAGACTAATTAATGTCAAAGAAGATCATGCATTTTCTGGAATGTGTTGCCAAGCAAAGTTAAAAGAAGGACACGTGAAATGCAGTGCGTGGATGGATCTGGGTGTTTGTCATGAAATAAAATGTAAATCTGTCAAGCTGCAGATTGAACCAAATAATAGCAACCTAAATAGTTTCTGGCTTGAATCTCAGCAATGGATTATGCAGAATATTAAAATATAATTTATTCACCCATAGTCTATTTTGGCATAAAAATATCTTATAATGACTTTTTGCTTCTTAGAAAATGAAAAGTAAAAAAATCATGATGAAAATCCAGAACAGGTTCTACTGATGCTTATAAGGAACATTACATAAGGAAATTCTCTCTCTCTGTTTGTTATTAGAGGAACCACTTTTGTGGCTACCTGTTAACTGCTGGCCATTGTCTGAGGTTTCCTTTATTGACTATGTTTTCTGGATATGTTCCTGGGTGGCCTGTCCTAGGTGATCCTGCTCTGGCAGGTGGGTTGGACTTGATGATATCCAGAGGTCCCTTCCAACCCCTACCATTCTATGATTCACCTAAAGCGTCCTAACTTGTGCTATATACTGTCTCTGGTGACATGAGAACAATGCATATTCTTCTAGTGTGATAAAGCTCTTACATTTCTTACTAATAAGCTTTTCTTACTATGTTCCAACATTTTCTTTAATTCTGCATTTTGGATATTTATAGCAGAAACTAAGTTTAAAGCACTGTTTTCATCTAGGAATTCCTTTTCTGAATTAACATAATGTCAAACTGATTTGACAAATTCTGCTCCTAACCATGTGGACGTAATTTCAGTTTCTTGTCTACGGAGAGAGGAGCTAAGACTGCATTTACATCCCTGTGCCTGGGAGCAGAATTAGCTGCAACATGTTTTCATAAAATTTAAGCAAATAAGAGGGGTGAAAAAACACCACACCCCATGTCCTATTGATGTAGCTGGCAACTTTTGTAGGTTTCCAGCAAGTATTTGAGAGTCTATACTAATAATTATGCAAGTTAGCTTGGGAACAGGTATTTATGACTCAACCCTTCAGATTTCACGTGTGGAACTCCAGCGTGACTCCCTCCTGTTGAATGACAGCACAATTGGTTTCTCAGGGGCTTCCAGGGAAAGTCTTCCCAGGACCCTTAGCCAAGGAAGTTCATCATCACATACAGCATCAAAATACTTCCTCGGTGCTACAGGGGCAATGGAAATGAGGTGAAAATTCTACACAGATGTTCTTATCCATTGAAAAAGCTCATTCTGGCTTAACTGGCAAGTAAGCAGCAGTGGTCTCTAGCAGCTGCCAGTAGCTGAAAAGGCACAGAAGAAAAGCCACAGTTATCCCGGGACTGACCTATGCACACATTTTCATCGTCCAGCTCTGCAGAAGCATTTCTGAAGTAGCCCAGCCTGCATAACTCACAGTGCTGACCTCTAGTGTTGTGCTTACAGCTCACGCAAATGACCGTATTGAGCAGCTCGATGTAACTGCACCGGTTGGAGTGCCCGAAGCATTCGCAGTCTTTCAAGGAAGAACAGAAATGTATACAAAATGTATACAGCAGCAGAGTAATAGCACATTACATGCTTAGTAAAAATGAACCATGAATACCATGAATAGAAGAATGAATGAATGGCACATACATGTTAATCAATGTAACATGGACAGCAGCAGATGTTTATCTGCAATGAAAGTGAAGTTTGTTTCAGGCAGGTTAGCATGACCCGACAACCATGGCATGACGTCAAAAGTTGGCTGTTGTTGGCAGACCTGATGGAACTGAAGCATTGGCAGTTGTAAACCTTTCAGGGGTACTGGAGGCTCAGTTTCCGCTGATAGAAATGCACATCTCTGCACATTTGAGATAAGTATAAATCAAGACCTGGGAAAAACTTCGTCATGTTAAATACAGTGGACAAAACTGTCAAGCTTCATCAGGCTTAAATCCACAACTGTAAGTAAAATAAAAATTTTCTTCTGACATACATAGTGAGTATTCAAAAATACTTTTGAACTTGGAGTACTGTAACTGGTTAGGCACCTTGGGAACCAGACTGTTTTATTTCAAGACCAAACAAATCTCATTTGATAATTTTGACCAGTGTCTCCTAAAGCAATTAATGGAGAAGAAAAGTAAGGAAGAGAGATGTTATTTAAAAGCTACTTCTACTGTACTTCTGAGGTAAGCATTAACCCATTTTTAGATTGAGGGGAAAAACATTTGGGCCAGAAAAAGTAATGAAAACTCTGAAATGTGTACTGAATAGAAAGTGTGCTTACTGCTGCCATCTGAAATGCAGCTGGCATGACAGCCACTTTTTAAAAAAACCTCTTCATTAAACATAGAATACTAGTGCCTTTTAGTCTTTAATCACAAACAATGCTTGGTTTTATGCAGGAAGGAGAAATTATATATATATCAATGCCATTGTAGAAGGCACAGTTATGCTTTGAGTAGAAAGCTTGTGTAAATCTGATCACTCAACTCTGAGATTATAAAACCAGAATGGGCAGGAAAGGTTATTAGGATGATCAGAGAAGTGGAGCGCTCTCTTAAAAAGTGAAGACTAGGGTAATTTGCCTTGTTTAGTCTAGGAAACTGAAGAGAAGGGATATCACTGGGCTATAAATACATCAAGGAGATGGCCTTCAGCCATCCTCAGTGAATATCTGTGCTAATGAACAATACTGGCACAAGAACAAATGGGTATTAACTGGCCATTGAGAAATTTCAGCTGGAATTTAGGAGATAGTATCTAGACATTAGGGCACTAAGGTTCTTGAACACTCTTCCAGTCTGTAGCAAAACCACCGACACTTTAGAGATGTAGTTTATTAACTGGTGAAACAGATTATGGTATGTTTCCTGCAGTAATGGAGAACTGGATGCAGTGACTTGAAAGGGCTTCAAGGTCTTGAAGTTAACTTAGCCTGTAATTAGGTAGGGCAATAGCAGAGGGTGTAAAATGTTTCCATATATGACAGAGGCCAAGTCCCCTGTGCTGCCTTTCCTATGGTATGCTGCTAATTTTGCTGGCGCAACTAATGAGCCTACTGATTGTTGGTATAGGGCATCAGTTACAATATTTGTGCCTGTCTGTATTTTTATAAAGAAGTAACAATACTGGTACATGACTATGAGCATGTTATGTACACTTAATACATATCTATTACTTTGGCTGTTGTCTGACGTAGTAGACTGTAAATAGATTGCATCTTATGCTGTACAACCCTTAGCACAACATATGTTTCAATCTTGAACGCTGCCTTTCTGCTGCCAGGAAATGTTAGTTTGATTTACATACACACATTTAGTTAACATATATGCATTCTTGCTCTCGTCAATGTGATAATGCTAAACCAGTGTTTTGTGGTTCACACCAATCTGATAATTTTGATGCCTATGTCTGATGGAGTAGAGTAAAACATTTGGTGTATCAGTCTCAGTGTATTACCAGTTGATATAACTGAGTGAGGAGGAAAAAAGTGTTAATATTTGTTGTCTTCTGCAGCTGGTCAGTGTGATTCAGCATCTCAGCCAGCCATCCAGCAGCATTTTTCCCCCTAGAATATCCATCTTGCTCAAGTAAAAACTGCCTGCATGTGGAAAAGGAAACAAATCTGAAAGTGGAAACTAGCACGAGGAAACAGGAGTCATGGGGAAAATTGTTATGATTGTATTTTTTTGGTGTTTGATTTTTAAGTTAAGAAAGACTGGTTAGTCGTAAGCAATCTGACCCATCTGATCTCAGATGCTGTCTTAGCCTCTGACAAAGGACCTGTCTTCCGCTACCATTAGACAACTTGTTTTGGTGAGAAGATATTGTACTGATATGTTTGTTGGATTTGTGGCTAAATATAATCATGTAAGTGAATTTAGAGGAGATAATCTACCTTGTTTTTTTGAACCACGGAATCATAGAATGCTAGGGGTTGGAAGGGACCGCTAGAGATCATCAAATCCCACCCCCCTGCTAGCGCAGGAACGCTCAGGGCAGGCCACACAGGAACAGATCCAGGTGGGTTTTGAAAATCTCTGGAGAAGGAGACTCCACAACCGCTCTGAGCAGCCTGTTCCAGTGCTCTGTCATCCTCACAATGAAGAAGTTTCTTCTCATGTTGAGGAGGAACCTTCTATGACCAAGTTGACACCTGCTATTCCTTGTCCTATTATTGGGCACTACAGAAAGGAGATTGGCTCCTTCCATTTGACACCCATCCCTCAGATATTTATAGACATTAATAAGATCCCCTCTCAGTCTTTTCAAGACTAAACAGCCCCTGTTCTTTCAGTCTTTCTTCATAGGGGAGATGCTCAAGTCCTTTAATCATCTTTGTAGCTGTCTGTTGGACTCTTTCCAGTAGATCCCTGCCTCTCTTAAACTGGAGAGCCCAAAACTGGACACAGTATTCCAGGTGTGGTCTCACTAGGGCAGAGTAGAAGGGCAGGAGAACCTCCCTAGACCTGCTGGGCACAGTTTTCTTAATGCACCCCAGGATGCCATTGGCTTTCCTGGCCACAAGGGCACTTCGCTGTCCCATGGATAACTTACTATCCACTAGGACTCCAAGGTCTTTCTCCATGGTGCTGCTTTCAAGCAGGATGACCCCCTAACCTGTACTGGTGATATTCCTCCCCAGATGCAGGACAATTGTCCTTATTAAATGACAACTTGTCCTTATTAAACCTCATGAGGTTCATCTTTGCTCAGCTCTCCAGCCTGTCCAGATCTCTTGTCAGCCACCCCTCACAGAATTGGTAACAGGCAGCAGAATACTACATTTTATGTTTCAAAAAATATACGGACTATGAAGAAGTGCCAGTAAATCAGACTATGCTATATCATCTTTTGTGTTTAAAGTAGCAGAAAGAAATTCAGAATATTTTGTGAACAAATGACTGTACTACTGCCACTCTGAAATTGTGATATGACCTTCAATAATATTACTGCTACACATAATTAGCCATTACAAAAGCACAATAGACAAATCTGCACATAAAGTAATTCACTCTGCAACAAGGCTTGCTCCAAGTTATGATTTTGACCAAAGAAACATCTAATAATACGAAGAACTTAGTCTGACATACAGACATGCTTGTAAACATATGCAGAAGGACCATCCAAGTCCAGATGTGGTTCATCAATATTAAAGGTAAAAAATGAGACCAATTCTTACACTTGCTTGCATTCCTATGGGTACTGCACTGTAACTGTGCTGTGTGAAAGAAAGCCTTTGTCTCAAAGTTAACTTCTACTAAGACGCAGGAAAGCTCTAGGAATCTTGATCGTCAGACTGGTAAATGCTACATGGCATAGAATAAAACCTGCTTAACTCACAAGCAGTCTAATGTCTGATCAAAGACTAACAGTGGTGCAAAGGAAAAAAAAAGGGGGGCAAAGCAATTAACAATAAAATATGTTTGGGTTTTTTTGCTAATTTTTGCTTCCCCCTTGCCTGCTTCCCCATTTTGGTAGTGCAATAACATGAACTTTGTTTACTGCTGTTGATCTGATCAGTGAATCATTTTTACATCCCCCTGTACTTATAAAAAAAGCTATGTAAAGTGTCCTCATATAAATTAAATTGAATTATTTGCTCTACCGGCTACATGAGGTGTTACACTAAACTGGTCAAACACACCATGTAGAACTGCATACAGCATCATGCCAGCTGGGAAGCTGAATACCTGTCAACGCTGTATGGCCCTTCCGGCTTGTCACGTGATTCACCTTAACCATCATGCCAAGACCAGAAAGTAGCCTGTTTATTAGAATTGTCAGAGGTGCAGCTTAATGTTTTTAGGCACATGTCTCTGGCTAGCCGCCCAACCACTTTTATGCATGGGCAAATCCATGCAATCACTGAAGAGATGGAGAAGTAGTATTAAAATCAGTCTGCAAATGGTTTACCAACAACTGACATGAGCTTTCAGTTCTAGAAAATGCTGCTTTCGGTTCCAAGTACCACTGTCAGAACAGACAGATAAACTGGAGACAGTTTGAAGCTGAATAACAGTAAGGAGTAAATGGTTTGGAAAATAAAGCCTCAGAGGAGAAGTAAAGATAGATAGATGGGTTTATGTGAGGGGGAAAGGGAGAGAGACATGTTAGATTTTATAATTGTCTTTGGATGATGCAGGAATTGTCAAATCCCTTGCCAACTCACAGAAGGATTGACTGTATGAGCCTTTACAGGCTATTTCCAATGCAATGATTCTGTTGCGACAATCTTGATCCTGTTGTAGAAAGCGTGATAAAATTACCCATTGAAGGAGACTTATAAAGATGTTGATCATTTACTTGTTTTGTTTCTAGAAATGGAATACTTTTTTTCCCCATTATAATGTTATGCATTGACATCTTTGAGATGACATATGGGGAAGTGCTGTGAGGGATGTGATGTGCTGTGGAGATGAGGTTCAGCTGAAGCTTCAGCTGCAATCAATAAAACTTGAAAAGTTATCACATGAAACGGTGGTAAACACACATGGAAGTGAAACAATTTTTAACTAAGACAGGTAATGCATGACTGTGATGAGTGTTATTTTCTAATTAAAAGCAAAAAGAGTGTTTCAAGAAAAGGGCATTCAGAAATCCTTAAAATAGTTTGTTTTTTTTTTTTTATTTTCCAGTAACTGTGTTCCTCCTTTTAACACTAACAAAAGGAAAAGAAATATTTCATTGTAACGTTAGAAATGACCTGCTTCATAACAAACAGTATGTCTCTATCATGGCCTCATCAAAAGGGTCAAACTAAGTTAAAACATTTTTTTTATACCCCTATTCCTTCTTAATATGTATTTCATGAATGAGAGATTCACAATAGCTACACAAAGACAAAACATCTTTATACATAATCTTTAGAGATAAATTGATGAGGAAAAACAATGAGAACTCAGTTCAGATTATGAATGACAGATATGCAAATGAAACAAGTTGCCTGTAAGTCAGAGAGACCATTGTCATCTTTCATTATGCCCATATAATTCCATTATTTTGATAAACACTGAAACATCAGTTCAAAATGCAATGCCTACACTGAATTTGCACACTGTTACAATAAAATGAAGATGTAAGGCACACTTACAATGCATTAAAAGACATAACTATGCATTACACTCCATGGCATTTACAGACACTTCTTGAAGATATGGACAATAGACATTTTATGTATTGGTTGCCCTCAACTAATCTACTTATGTATGCTGTTTTGCATTCTATGTGATCAGTGAGGAAAACAAGACTCTAGCAAACATCTGCTTTCTAGGCAACAATCCGAATGGCCATATTCATACATTTAACTCCTTTAAAAACAAATGCCATGTCACTTAATATGCCAGCAGCGACTGTCTAAGAAGCATATTCATTTTTTTTATATGGCTTATGTTTATGTGACTTAATGCTTCTGTAGCTGTCAATGAAGATGCCTCACCAGTAAGCTGATGGGTACACTTCACAGATATTCCAGATTCATACAGTGCAATGTTTTCACAACACAGAGCACTATGGAATCACTGTATGAATCCAAGAATTCCTACCTCTCTTGTGGTTTGCAACTTGAACAGAAGAAACAGTTGACATAGCTAATTTGGGAACAACTGGATAGGTAATAAAATGAAGAGTAAATTAGAAAGAGTATCATATAGGAACAAAAATGTTAAACTTTATTTTCTAACTTTTAAATTAACTTTAACAATATTTCATAAGGAAAAGGTGGAAGTTAGGGAAAACGAGTTATATATTATCCAACTACTGAATCACTTGAACTGTAATATCCAAGATAGAGAAGGGGAATGTAATTCACATCTACACACTTTGGCAGTTTTGCATTAGAGGTTATTTGATGATTTCTCCCAATCCATGACAAAAGACTATATGATAACCAGAGTGGTCTGCAAAAGGTTTTCTTAAATTTGTATGCATATTTATTCTGGCCTAACTGTATAAACAGAGAAAACACAATAAAAACATATTAAGTATAGGCTGGTTGCCGTAATTATTCTCTTCATACTCTATCCTTGACTGAAGTGTTTAACTTACAGGAAATGCTAAGCACTGTAACAATATGCTGCAAACATAAAAACTGAATGGAAATGCTTGTTAGTTTTTGTGCTTGGTGCTCCCTAACGTAACATCAAAACTATATTTACTAAAACTCATTTTTGAGGAAGAGACACTGAATAATTTTGTTCTATTCGAGACATATTTTGCAATGAAATTGTCTTAGATCACAAGCAGTACAATTAAGCCATGAAATCCATTAGAAACACTAAGTATCATTTAATTGGGAATATTTTGATTTAGAATTCCTTGAATGTAGGCTAATCCTTGCAAAGAGGCAAAGATCAATCTGGGGTATTTTGTTGTTTAAGGAACACATGCAAAAACTTGGAAAATATAATTGGGCTAAATAGTTTTATGGATTTAACTATAGCTACAACCCTTCCAATGCAATTCCCCAACAGATTCCAAATATGTTTTGTTCAGTTTAGTGGCTATTTTCTACATGACCTTTTCATTAATTTTATTTTCTATCTCTATGTGTTCTAGCACAGAAAGGACACCCTTTGAACAGTCAAAGCAAGCCACAGGTCAGATTTCTGCAGGGATTTTTTGGGGAGTGAAGGACAGTAAATAAGGAGAACAAAATGATGTTATTTTTTATAATGAACAATTGTTTTGAAATGTGAAGTGTAGGTGAGTACAACTTCAAATAACAAAGAATCTTACTTTTATTAGTCATCTTAAAAAGTTGTTCTGTCTCCTTTAATGCTAATCATCATGCCACAGTATGTGAGTAATTTTTTGTGTGGCACTCAAATTGTAGAAGACTATGAGTCTGTTCTGCAGAGAATTTGCTTGTGTTGGGGGTGGCATTCAAGCTGAGATCTCAGCTCCTGAATATCAGTACTTATAATCCGTGCATTTACTTTTCCAGACTTTTTGCAGTAATGTGTGGAATCTGAGTGTCTGAAGACTCCTTTTTCAGGTAAGGTTTGTTTTATGGCTATTTTCTCACAGAATAAGCATTGCTTAACACCAGGAGAAAAATTAGTTGGATTATCATTGTTACTACTTTTGCCACCATGTGGGACTCCTTGAAAGCAATTTCAGTAACTTTAGATCACTAGGAATTTTACAGCATCCTACCTTGGTTTGGTTTAGAAACCTCAAGGGAAGAAATATTCGGCCATATCCTATCAAACTTTGGAGGATCTGCATGCATCAGGAAAAATCAGGTTTTGTTATTTACATCTGTGATATTGTTCTAAACAGGCAAGCATATGGACAAAGACATATATTACAAACATCCATTACTGGACTAGTCTAGGTTGCACTTGAACAGTACATGACTCCACAGTGAACAAGAAAACAAGCAATTCATGATTCCCAAAACACCAAATGGACATAAAATAGTATGCATAAGAATTTATCCTCTGTGGTTTAAAATATATATATATATTATATTTTTTTTTTGCGATGAGAAGTTATCCCAGACCAATATATATGGATCTAACACCAGAAACAAAATAGGAATGTATTTTGTTAAATCTGCTCTGCAGATATGATAGTATAAAAAAAAAAATTAAAAAAATTACATATCTTACGGTAACATCCTGTTTTAGGGCCTTGTGAATGAATTATAATTCTATTATCAGAAGAAATATATTTACCCATAGAGTGAGGCTTTTCTTTTGTGTGTTGCATCTATTTCTTATCACCTCTGCTGATATATTTTACAGCTTGATTTTTTTTTTTGGTAAAAACATCAAATATCTACATTTCTTAAAAGCCCTACGTAACATGCTACTTACATGAAATATTCTGTCTCTCAGCAAAATAATTAGCTATGTCTGTTTAGAGCTTCATCTCCTTTGGACAGTGTGTTTTGGGGCTGGGGTAGTGAGGAGTGATAACCTTTAGCAGAATGATGCTGGGAGCTGGAGCTGAGAGTAAGTGGAGGGAATGGAATGGAGTTGTGAAGGGGAGGAAGGAAAACTTTGGGCCCTGATCTGAGAAATAGTATTTATATTCTCCTTATTTTTGTTATCATATTTTCTTTGTTTCAGTCTGCCTACCTTTGAACATCAGATTTGGGCCCCATGTTTACATCTTCTGTTAGTACTGCGGTGGTTGTGTCCTTTCTGAGCTGAACAAAATTTTCCTTAATGGTCACATCAGCCTACATAGCAGTGATATTAGTGGGGATGGAGATAGGTCTGCATTTCTAACCTACAAGAAATTCAGCTGAGTGAGTAAATTGCAGTTGTCACAAGTTGGTCAGCATCAAGGGCCTATGCTTACAGGTCTTCTTGAGAAAGGTGTGTTTCACTGGTATGTCCATCTTAATGCAAGACCTTCAGGGAAGCTACAACAAAAAGATTGGGGCTTCAAACATTTGATGTGGAAGGACATCCCACAGTATCTTCTGACCCATTTGTCAAGGGTGAATAGAAATCCGCTGGGTGAGGTTGGCTGTTCCAAAAGTCCTCCCACATAGAGAACTGTTCAAGGAAAGGAAAATGACCTGCACCGTGCCATTTACTGTTAGGTAGCCTTCTGCAATTGAATAGGTCAAGTTGTGCTATAATCACATTGTTACATCATATTCTTGTATTTTTGTGTTTTCTTCTTTATGAGTCAAGAAAGCAGAAGAAAGAAAAATTGAATCAGTTTTGTACATTCTCAAACAGTCCCTGTATTGGTTAAGAATAACCTGCCTCTACTGATCAGATCCACCAATTCCCACACATAGGAAGTGCAAACACAATAGAGTGTATGACAGAAGATGTCTAAAAGCCGTACTTCCTGAGGTGGCATAATAACCCTAGACCACTGAAAGACTTAATTCCATGCACATAAGAGGCCAGTCTCCTCCTCCTGAAATACTGACTTACTGATTATAGTAAAGATGTTTCAAGCAGACACAGTCAAATTACCTGCAGTTACTTCACTGTTAAAATTTTGGTAGATTTAGGAACACTTAGGCTTGACCTAGAGATTCTAAAGGGACTGAACATTAGAGAATACATATAAAAATTAGTAGGTAAAAAGGGAAAAGCAATCTTTGTTGACTACATTGTCCTGCTATTCCTAAGCATTTTTTTTTTCCTCTTTTAGCCATTATGCAACATCGAGGTTGTTGTAGATAACCTATAACATTTCACATTGGAGCTTCCGATATCCTGATTGTGTTGTTGAATACTGTGTGGCACATTGACTACAAAAATTCAGATGCATAACACTCTTCAACTGAAATGGCCTAGGTGTTACCGGAAGTAATAGCGCCAAAGCTATTACTAACCTTATGGAATGTCTGTCATTTAATAAACTGTAGGTCCTATATAAGAAATCAGATATTTTCTATAATCTGATTCATATAGTCAGTAATATTTCATATATAATCTTTTATGATGATTTACCTAAGTAATCTCTTGTCTCATCCAAGTAAAATCATTATTTGTATGACAGAAAAATCAGTTATATATATTTCTTAGTGATCCTATAAATGCTGTAGATCTGTGCTCATTTTAGTAAACTTACTAAAATGAAGGTTGTGACTTACTGACAAGTAACTAAAAATTCCCTGACTCTTTAAACTAGATTACATTGAGCTGAGTTTCTTAATGGGTACCCAAAACTATAAAGAGCATATTTACAGTGCCTGAAGATCACCAATTAATTATTATTACTAGTTAATAGTGATAATTATAACCATGTTATAACCATAGAAGGGACTTCTGGAGGTCGTTTCCACCCTTCGCTCATAGCAGGGCCAACTTTAAAGTTAGATTAGGTTGTTCAGGGTCTTATCCAGCTGAGACCAGCTGCTATCTTCAGTGTTTCTAGGCTGCTTGGCAATGTGGTTAATATTCCTGGAGACTTAATCCTTCTATATTACATGGGTGGTTGGTTTTGGGTTTTCTTATATATCTTTAGTAAAGAGGGGTTTTTTTTTGGGTGTGTGGTTTTTTTTTTTTTTTTTTTTTTTTTTTTTTTTTTTTTTTTTTTTTTTTTTTTTTTCTTTTTAT
>JANIJG010005811.1:0-25910 GCA_024611175.1 Megaceryle torquata
CTGGTAGTTTGAACCCATCCCCCCTTGTCCTGTCCCAACAGGCCCTGCTCCAAAGTCTGTCCCCATCTTTCTGACAGACCTCCTGAAGTCCTGAAAGGCCACCAGAAGGTCTCCCTGGAACCTTCTCTTCTGCAGGCTGAACACCCCCACCTCTCTCAGTCTGGCTTCCCAGCAGAGGGGTTCCAGCCCTCCCAGCATTGCTGGGGCTCCTCTGGCTCCACTCCAACAGGTCCCTCTCTCTCCTGTGCTGAAGACTCCAGAGCTGGACCCAGCACTTCAGGTAGGGTCAGTGATTAACTGAGCATCAGCAATCCTACAGGGCACAGATCTGCTGAGCACCCCAGAGACTGAGCCCAGAAGTCTCTGGCCTCCACTCTGCCCTAATTCTAGGGGTGTAAGGTCAGTTGGAGTGGGACAAGGACTCCAGCAGCTCCAGCACCCTTCAGACAAGAAACACAGCTTCCAACATAGATCACAGAACCATTTCAGCTTGGACAGGACCTCTGAAGACCATCTCATCCAACCTCCTGCCCAGGGCAGGGTGAGCTGTGAGAGTCAGCCTGATGGCACAGTGCACATACCTGATGCTTCTTGTCCTCTGAACTCATGGTTAGGGGTTTATAAGTGATCTTGTAGGGCTTTTTTTGTTGATTTGCCTCAAGATAGAAAAATTCAGGCCCTTTCCAGTGTTTCCCCTCAATGATAGGTTGCAGGGTCCAGGCCTCATTGCTCGGGTTGGAGAGGAAGATGGTCTGGCTGTGCTTCTCACGCACGTTGCACACGAAAGTCAGTGTCTGAAATAAAAGAGCACAGAGGATGCTGGGTTGTACTGAGGAACCCTTTCTGCCCTCCTCCAACTTGTTCTATGCTGGAACCTGGAGCACAGGGAGCAGCTTTTCCTTGTCATATGCAGAATTTCCATTTGTGCCATAGCTTTTAGAGTAAATCAAATTGTTCAGCTGCACCCTCCTGCAATGCCCATGAAGGCCAGAAGTCCTCCACCCTGAATCCCAGTGTCCTAGGAGCTGGATGGAGATGCCTTGGTCACTTCTAGTGCTGAACAATCTCCCCTTCCCCAAGAGGGAGGAGAAGTGTGGCTGCCGGTGCAATGCTGAGGTTATAGTTGGGTGGCTCTGTGAGGAGGGTCTAGGAAGAGCCCTACAGGGTGTCCCTGTAGCAAGGGTACTGCAGTGCAGAGCCAGAGCAGCACCCTTAATAGCAGAAGAAGGGCTCAGAAACTTTGGGAATCCTGCCCATTTTTTTTTCTCAGTTGTCTGGGATACCCAGGCAGGATAACTGGCAAGAGTGAGTCTACGCACGTAACCGTCACAGAATCATTTTGGTGCAAGAGACCTTTAGGATCATTGAGTCCAACCAAGAACTCAGCACTGCCAGGGCACCACTAAACCATGCCCCTCAGCACCACATCTCCACAGCTTTGAAACCCCTCCAGGGATCGTGGGGACTCCACCACTGCCCTGGGCAGCCTGGGACAGCCCTTGACAACCCTCAAGGGGAAGAAATTGTTCCTCAGGTCCAACCTACACATCCCCTGGGGCAACTTGAGGCTTTTTCCTCTTGTCCTGTTGCTTGTTCTTTGGGAGAAGAGCCCAACCCCACCTGGCTCCAACCTCCTGTCAGGGAGTTGTAGAGAGCCAGAAGGTCTCCCCTGAGCATCCTTTTCTCCAGGCTCAACAACCCCAGGTCCATCAGCCCGTTCCTCACCACACTTGTGCTCTAGACCCTTTCTCAGCTTCACTGTCCTTCTCTGGACATGCTCCAGCCCCTCGAAGTCCTTCTGGGAGTGAGGGGCTCAAAACTGAACCCAGGATTTGTGGTGCAGCCTCCCCAGTGCTGAATACATAGGGATGTTCCCTGCCCTCGTGTCCTCCAGTCCCTGTCCTTAGAGACATGTGGTGCAAATGGTGGAGTGGGAGAGATGCCTCTGCTCTGGTTACCTCTTTGGTCATGGGGCTCTCCATGCAGCATCCTGTCAGCATCAGCTGGAGCGGCTCAGCGCCCTGGATGAAGCACTGCAGGCCCTCGTACTGGATAGCGTGACTCAGCTTTGAGGGGCGGAAGGTCACGACAAAGGGGACATCCATCCCTGGGGAGATGTAACCCTTTGCAGGGCTGATGGAGAAATCTGGCTTGAAGCTCTCAATGTCCCACTTAAACCTTGCCAAGGAAAACACAGGACAGGAAAGCAGGATTAGCAACTGAGAGACTGTGGACCCAGCAGACTGTTTCTGAGGCTCTTGTGGGCCTTCCACAGGATTTCGGGTACAGTGCTGTGCCACCAGGCAACAACGCTTCAGGCTGGGCAGGACTCAGCTGAACTCTTCTATAAACAAGTCTTTGGGTCTACCTCTTGCTAACTTCCAGGGCCTGACTGCATGGCCTTGGCTGTACAACCCTCCACTGGGATGGAAAAACAGAGGGGAACTATCTGGTCTAGCTACAGCTCCATCCCACCCTCCATCCAGCCCTCAGAGGACAGAGTTCTGCATTACTTGACTCCTATGTCGCCCGTGTTCTGCATGATGACACGCTGAGATGTGTAGCTCTGCTGCACCACCACTCCAAAGCTGAGGTGCTCCTGGTCCAAGCTCACACAGATGCCCTGGCAGGAACCCCGAACCATGAAGAGGGAGCGCACCAGGCCATTGGACTCCAACATCACTTCTTCAGCGAACGGCTGGATGCGACACTTTGGGGAGAAGGTCACCTCCACTTGACAGGTGTCTCCTTTGGGCTTCAGACTTAGTTCATTGGTGGGGTTCAAGAAGAGAACCTGCCCAAAGAAATGAGTGGAAATTAATTCATCTAGCAGCCAAGCTGCAAATCCTCCACAGCATCTTTTAATTCCTGTTCTGCCCCCACCAACATTGCCCCAGTGTCACCCATTTCCTAGGTAGCAAAGATATTTTTCTGTCATGTATCCATCTGGCCATGGTGAGCTGGACTACATCTTCCAAAGTAACTTCACATGAGCTCCAGGAGAGCTGTAACAGTCTTTAAAGATTAATTTATCAACCTCACCTTCCCATACCTAATATACATGGTCACACTCTAACGTATGTGTCTAGAACAGGTGAGAGGAATTGCACCTTCTCTCTTCAGGCTGTTAGGGGGGTCCTGACACCTCCTTCAGATCGCAAAAATCATAGAATCATTTTGGCTGGAAAAAACTTTTCAGATCATTTTGTCCAACTGCTAACCCAATACCGCCAGGGCACCACTAAACCATGTCCCTCAACACCACATCTCCACGGCTGTGAAACCCCTCCAGGGATCATGGGGACTCCACCACTGCCCCGAGCAGCCTGGGCCAGCCCTTGACAACCCTTGTGGGGAAGAAATTGTTCCTCACATCCAACCTAAACCTCCCCTGGTGCAACTTGAGGCTGGTTCCTCTTGTCCTATCCCATTTCCTCTTGTTGTATCAAAATGAGGCATTCACATTCCAAGTACCTGCTGGTAGAGTGGTCCCAGCAGGGAGGACAGGCAGCCAGGACAGCACACAACTGTAAACAGCTACTAGCTCCGACCCCAGAGCAGCTTATAGCTACATGCAGAGACACCCAACTACTTTCCAGTGAAGGAAGTGGCCTTACCCCAGCTTCTTGCAGCTCTGACGTGGTGGACATGAGATTGAGTTTAAAAGTGAGAGGGGCAGCACTGTTGTTTGCTATGGTGACAACCTTCTTCACCGTCTGTCCAATGGACAGGGCTCCCAGCTTCACCACCCTTCCTTGTGGTTCCACCACATCAACCTGAGGCAGGAAGGATTAGCATAAAGTGAAAGGAAAGGAGTAAGAAGAAAAAGAAAACACAGTAGTCAGGAGAGACAAGGAAAATGAGAGAGAAAGCCATACTGGCTGTCTGCCACCTGTGGCTTGAGGATCTGGATTTCACCTTACCTTCATTTCCGTGCCCCTTCCTCGGACCTCAACAGACTTCTGGCAAAGTCCATTGATTTCAAAAGGGATGAGATCATGGTAAGATGTAACTTCTCTGGGGTAGAAAGTGATGGGCACATTCACTGTCCCTCCTGGGCTTAGGATGTACCCTGAGAAGTCCACCTCCAGGTGCGCAGTGTTGGTGAACAAGCAGTTCAAGCTGGCAGAATAAAGAGAAGCAGAGGTGTCATAAGGCTGGGTGTGCTCAGACATCATCATGAGAGCTACTTAGGACTCTGTCTCTCCTCTCTGCATCCTCAGGGGTCATGAGGACATGGAGCAGGCCCATTCTAAGCAAGGGCCGAAGGATTGTGTGAAGGCCCTACCTCACATCCTTGTCCGACTTGTTCATGATGACAAGAGTCTGACGGGCAGGCAGCATTCCAGCGTGGTAGATGAAGCAAGCTCCAAAGTTCAGTCTGGTGGTGGAGAAGTAGACAGTGGGAACTACCACAGTGGTCAGGAACACAAAGGTGAACGTGGGACCCTTGCTGATCTGGTGAGGAGAAAAGACAGCATAATCCAGCTAAAGAGATAGGAACTAGGACTGCAAACACCAGAGACAGCTGAGGAACAGGACAGGGCACTTATTAAAGATCTCAGGCTCTTTGTTCTGGCAGCAGGAGCCTCTTTGTCTCGCTCAGGCTCTGTGGTGATGGAGCTCTCCCCAGGCTCCGGGCTCTTGCTGCCAAGCTGTGGCACATGGATAGCAAAGGTCTGTCTTGAACGCTGGTGCCTCACCTGCAGCGTCAGCTCTACATCCTTTAAAGAGCACATCTTCTGAGGGTGAAAAGCCAGCTGGGTGTCTGCTCTCCCCTCGGCCTGCACGGTGCCTGTCTGAGGTGTGATGCTAAGGACCTGCTTACAGGCTGCAGGGCCGCTAAGCTCCCACGAGAAGGTGAAGCTGAACTTGCCATTATTGCAGATGCGGAACATGCGCTTGACCTGCTCATTTAGCTGGACCTGTGGGAAGAAGGTGTCAAGGACTAGGTGCTGGAGCACACACAAAGTGTCAGCTGGTCCAGCAAAGGCTTCTACACCTTCCACACTCAGCTCATGACCTTTGTGAAAGATCAACCTTCCTCTTCCTACAGACCCCACACAATGCTCCAGGACTGGGGCAGAACAGCAGGAAAGTGCCTAGGGGAAAAGAACCTGGGCATGCTTGTTGACAAGTAGCTAAAGATGAGACAGGGTGTGCACAGGTCACCAAGAAAGCCACCAGCATCCTGGCTTGGATCAGCACTGATATGGCTAGCAGGACTTGGTCAGGGATCATCCCCCTTGGACTGGGCCCTGGGGAGGCTGCACCTCAAATCCTGGGTTCAGTTTTGGGCCTCTCACTCCAAGAAGGGCATTGAGGAGCTGGAGTGGGGCCAGAGAAGGGCAATGAAGCTGGAGAGCACATCTGGTGAGGAGCGGCTGAGGGACCTGGGCTTGTTGAGCCTCAAGAAAAGCAGGCTCAGGGGAGACCTTCTGGCTCTCAACAACTGCAACTGACAGGAGGCTGGATCCAGGTGGGGTTGGTCTCTTCTCCCAAGGAAGAAGCAACAGGACAAGAGGAACCAGCCTCAAGTTGTATCAGGGGAGGTATAGGTTGGATGTGAGGAACAATTTCTTTCCCACAAGGGTTGTCAAGGGCTGGCCCAGGCTGCTCAGGGCAGTGGTGGAGTCCCCATGATCCCTGTAGTGGTTTCACAGCCGTGGAGCTGTAGCACTGAGGGACGTGGTTTAGTGGTGCCCTGTCAGTGCTCATTTAACAAGGCTGGACTTGATAATCTTAAAGGTCTTTTCCAACCAAAATGATTCTATGAGCTATAAATGAAGACAAACATTCTCTCTCATTCAAACATCTGCAAAACTCCTGGTTAAGGCCCAACCTTACAGGACTTCATGGGGCAAATAGGTCAGTGAGCTGCTCACCTCTTTGAAATCAATGACGTTGATCTCCTGCGTGCTGAGCTCGGTGACATGGCCATCACTGTCCTCACACCTGACAGACACATTCATGCTATACCCGGTAGCTTTGATATTCAAGGATAGAGGCTGGATCTTCCTCTTGACATTACACTTGAGGTTGAAGACCACCTCTCCCTCTAGTGTTGGTTTGAAGATGACTGTAATGGGAAACCTGGGAAGAGAAGACCCTTTTTATTCCCTTCACTGTCTCTCAGCTCTCTTGGCCCCAGACTGCCCGCTCTACAGGTGAGCAACTGTGCAATGGTTGTGGTGAGATCTCAGGCCTGGGAGAAACCAGGAGCTGCACTCTGTACTTCCAGGGCTTTCTGCTGTGGAGCAAGCCCTGGGGAGAACTGCTCAGGGTGTGACGATCCCACACAATGACATGGTAGAGGACACAACAAGGCAGCAAAGTTTGATCTACCACATGTCCTCACTGTCCTGCCCATGTGCCACAGGGCAGCACTCGACAGAACCCCACTTCAGAGCGTCCCAAACAGAGAGGAGAGCACTCCCAAAGACCCCCAGTCTCTCTGATCTGTATCACATGGGTGACATTCTCTTTGCAAAGGGGAATCATCCATCTCCTGTGACAGCAGCACAACATGGACAACAAGCTCTCTATGAGCCAGCCATGAGACCTAGTGGGTAAGAAGGCAAATGGTCTCCTAGGATGCATTCAGAAGAGTGTGGCCAGAAGGTTGAGGGAGGTTCTCCTCCCCCTCTGCTCTGCCCTAGGGAGACCACCTCTGGAGTATTGTGTCCAGTGCTGGGCTCCCCAGCACAAGAGAGACAAGGAGCTTCTGGAGAGAGTCCAGCAGAGGCTGAGAAGATGCTGAGGGGACTGGAGCATCTCTGTGCCCAGGAAAGGCTGAGAGCTCTGGGGCTGCTCATCTGGAGAAGAGCAGCCTGAGAGGGGAGCTGAGCAATGCTGAGTAAGAGCTGAAAGGGTCCCTGGGGAGCAAGAGGATGGTGCCCAGTAACAGGACAAGGGTCACAGGGCACCAAATGGAACCCAGGAGGTTCCATCCAAGCAGGAGGGTGTCAGAGCCTGGCCCAGGCTGCACAGAGAATTTGTGGAGTCTCCTTCTCTGGAGAGATTCTGAACCTGTCTGGACAACGCGATCCTGGGCCCCCTGCTCTGTGTGAGCCCCAATAGCTGATACTGGGTGGTCTCTTATCTTGCACATTGCGACAAACCAAAATTCATCATCTTTTAAAGCCACAGCAAAGCTGCCTGAAGCTAAAGCATTCTCCTTACGCCCAGGCAGGCTGAGTGGGCACAGGAGCACCCATGGTGGATCAGCAGATGAGGTAGCGACTCATTAAACTGCTTGAATTCATGATCTGATCCAAGTCATGGCTGTAGTTCACAAGAAAGGAGCAGCTATTTTCTGATAGATGATCCTACAAACTACAGCTGGTTGTGTAAGCCCATTGCTGTCCTCATGAAGGGCAGTGATATTGCTCATGGGCTCTGCTGCTCTTGGTGGCTTTACACAGACCTTGTGTGGTGGGCTTTGTCATTGAGGGAACATAAGGAAGAGAGGTGACCTTGTATACTTGCTGGCTCAGGCGATCACAGAGTTAAAACCCCCCAAAATGCTTCTGTCATCAAAACTAGAAGATCCAAAGCTTGAATTTCTCCAGGAAGAGGGGTAACCCCAAACCATCCATTTTACAGAGAAACCTGCAGCTTCCCAGCTTCCCCATCGGAAGGAGGGAAACCAGGCAGATGTATGCTACTGCTGACAGTCAGCTGGGGACAGCCGAGGGGAGAAAGCCTCAAAGGCAAACTGACGGTGCCATGTTTGGCATGTAGGAGAGGGAACCTGTAAGCCCCGTTACCTTGAAAGAGGAGCGATGGAGCCTTCCAGGGGCTCTACTTTCACAGAGGCGCTGCATCCCTCTGAGAAGAGTGAGCTTTCTCTGAAAGCAAAGCTGAAGGCTTCCTTCTCACTGTTGATCATATAGATGGTCCGCTGTACCTCGTGCCCTGGGGAGAGGATAGAGCAGCTGCTGAAATCCTTTTGTTCTTCTGGCCACCAGACCACCACTGCCCAGAGTGCTCTGGCAGTTTGCAGTGAGGAGCATGGCCTGGAGCACAGCACGCCTGGGAGGTCAACATGGAAACGTGCTTCTGACCTCCTGGGCTCGCCTGCATCACCCTCCTGAAAACAGCCCCAGCCACGTCCCCGAGACACACCTTCCTCCCTTCCCCTTCCTCTCTCTTAGACATTTGGATGTCAAGAGCTGGATGATCTGCCCGTTTCCAGCTTCCTCAAGAGATCCTGCTGGAATAACAGGACTGCTGAAGTGGTCTGGACCTGAGGGTATGAGGTATAACTGTGGTGCTCACCGATTAACAGCAGATGGAAGTTCAGGTGAGATCTGTCCAGAGTCACAAGTGGGTCGGTGGTATTGCCCACCAACAGGAATGGGACTGAGATGCTCTGCTCAGGGACTGTAAAGATCCAGAATGATTCTGTGATGTCCAGGTGCCGGGGGATGAATTCAAACTTCATCTGGGGGAGAAAGAGGCAAATGAAGGAAAGCTGATGCTCTTGGCAGGTTAAGAAGAAGGGGATGTGGTCTATACCACCAAGAAACCCCATGAACCTCCACCTTATGTTGCTCTGAGCTGAGATAGGTTGTTGTGCCACATACAGCCCCATAGCATAGCAGGTAGTCACAGAATTACAGAATCATTTTGGTTGGCAAAGACCTTTAAGAACAGTGAGGTCTCCCCTTGAGCCTCCTTTTCTCCAGGCTCAACAAGCCCAGGTCCCTCAGCTGCTCCTCACCACACTTGTGCTCTAGACCCTTCCCCAGCTTTGTTGTCCTTCTCTGGACATGCTCCAGCCCCTCAAGATCCTTCCTGGAGTGAGGGGCCCAAAACTGAACCCAGGATTACAAGGGACAGCCTCCCTAGAGCCCAATCCAGGGGCGTGATCCCTGCCCAAGTCCTGCTGGCCACACCAGTGCTGATCCAAGCCAGGATGCTGGTGACCTTCTTGGTGACCTGGGCACACACTGGTTCATATTCAGCCACATGACAACCAACCCCACCAGGTCCTTTTCTACTGGGCACTTTCCAGCTGCTCTGTCCCAGCCTAGAGTGTTGCAGGGGGTTGTTGTGACCCATAGGCAGGACCTGACCCCTGGCCTGGCTGAATGTCATCCCACTGGCCTCGGCCTATCAATCCAGCCTGGCCAGATGCCATGTTAGAGCCTCCTACCTTCAAGCAGATCAACAGTCCCACCCAACCTGGCGTTGTCTGCAACCTTGCAGGTACATGATGTAGGATACAGGGTGAGAACAGGCTCATCTGCCAGTTCATTCACACTGCAGTCCAAGGTTTCTTCACAGTCTTGGCAAGCTCACAGTGAGATAGGATGCCCAGTTAAGTGCAGACACAGACGGTGTTAAACTGGCACACTGATCTACCTTCTGAAATTTCTGCACTCACCTTTGCTTTCTTCCCTGGCTGGATTTGACCTCTCTCTGTGAGGCAGAAGAAAGACACCTGTTCTGGTGGGACTTCAAAGTCTTGGCAAGTCCACTGAAAGGAGTATGAAGAACTGGTTGGGTTTATAACCATGAAGGTCCTGGGAACACAAAGCAAAAAGGACTAGTAAGGTGGTGTTGAGACATTAATGACTGTCCCTGCAGCAGACATCAGGCACTGCCAGTCCTGGACACCTCTGGAAGGAGTTCTTTGGTGTGGGAGAACAAGGCTGGGAGCACAAACATTTCAGCTGCTTTCTAGGGACCTGTTTGTCTCTCAGGTGGCTAACAGATTAACAGCTATCAACAAAAACGAGCAAAGAAATCAGGCAAATTCTTGCATGTTAAAATGATCACATCAAGTGAAAACAGAGAAATCAAGTCCGTGAAGACTCCTTTGGAAGACAGCCATTGCAGCTTTCACTAACCCTGTCTAACTGGTATCTTAATGGTTGGATTTGATCTTAGACATCTCTTCTGAATCATAGAATCATTTTGTTTGGAAGAGCAAGAATGTCCCAAGGTTGCTCTTCAAAGGGACAAAGGTCATACTGTCCACAAACCCCAGGCTAGAGATATGTGATCCTCCAGAATGATGTATAACTTACTGAAGAAAGGGACAAAGAGAACAAAAAAATTGCTTAGCTGGTCTTCAGTGACCAGCTCGCCCCAGCCCCAAAACCACAGGCACGGCACAGATGTACCCTGGGGTTTGGAAGAGAAGTATCTAGTTAAGGGGAGTGACTAGGAGACCATCAACAGGAGAAGCCATATCCACACCTACCTGCTGGTCCTGCTGCACACCCCAATTGCCGCAAACTCAATCACTCTTGTGTCAAGATCTAACGTTGCCCCCTTTGGTCCCTGCAACCTGGGGTCACGCCTTTTTGCAGTGAGGTAGTCGGAGTCTTCCAGGTCAAAGTGGCAGTTTGTCATCAGGCTTCTCCCCTTCACAGCCACCTCTGGGACCTTTTGATTTGGCCTCAGGTTAGGAATACTAGGAAGAAAGGGACTGGTATTGGCCAAATGTTCTCAGCCTGTCTCCTTGTACAGCACACAGTGGTGGATCCTCTTTCCATGGAGAGCAAATCCAACAGAATTGCACAGAGGTAGTGGAGGTGACATGGCAGAAACAAACTGTTATGTGTCTAGACACCAACCACAGCACACAGGTTTCTGTGCAGATAAGGAGGCCATGCTTGACTGATTAAGAAGCATCACTAGGGACTAGATGGTGTCTTGACAGCCTTTCTGGATCTCTCATTCCAGACTTTGCAACTCTCCAGGAGCTTCCTGTTTCACACATCTTTTCCCAGTGTCTCCATACCCACTTCCACCAAAGCTGGATGACCATCTTTCTTTGCTGTTTTATGTTGGGTGTTTCTACTGCTTCCCTGGGGCTGGCTTTCGCCAGGTCCACACTCCCACCTGCCCCAATCAGAGGTACTACCACAACTATCCATCAGAAGCATGAGTTGAAAAGTGCTCAGACATTTCCTACCTGCAGCGCATCCGGCTCTCGAAGTCCCCCACATACACTGGGGAGAACTTCATCTGGAAGAGCTGTTCCTGTCCTGGAAGGATGGTGCCACTGTGGGGCTCAACAGAGAACAGCGGGGTGGCACTGATGGGGTTTAAAGATGAACTCAGGGAGGAAGAGACCTGCTCTGGAGTGTGGCCCAGCTGGCTTGAACAATGGCTGGACTGGAGCTTCACAGAGGCACCAGAAGTAGAGGAGAGGAAATCCTCTGCAGTAAAGAAGAGATCAGAATCAAAGAATCATTTAATTTGGAAAAGACCATTAAAGTCCTCAAGTATAGCACTTGGAACTGGTGAGACCACACCTCAAATCCTGGGTTCAGTTTTGGGCCTCTCACTCCAAGTAGGACATTGCGGGGCTGGAGCGTGTCCAGAGAAGGGCAATGAAGCTGGGCAAGGGTCTAGAGAACAAGTCTGGTGAGGAGCAGCTGAGTGACCTGGGGTTGTTGAGCCTGGAGAAAATGAGGCTCAGAGGTGACCTTCCCACTCTCGACAACTCCCTGACAGGAAGCTGGAGCCAGGCTGTTTTTGCCCTGGAGTAGGGACTGCAGATCAGCTAACTCACTGTTACACCATTGATCTTCCGAGTCTCAGAGGGTGCCCTGATGGCCCCATCCCTTCCCAGTTCTGACCCACCACGTGGCTCTGCCCAAAGCCAGGCTCTGCTCCCACACAGAGCACAGTTGTCAGAGCAAACATAGTAGGGTCTGAAAGGCAGAGGAAGGGGCAAGAAGAAAGTGTCCAGGTGCAGCTGGGAAGATGCCAATAGAAGCGGACAATTGGACAGGGATGAAAAATCAGGGATGTTTTGAGGTCAAGTGGAATGGCCTTCTCCCAGGCTCTCAACTGCCAACAGGAACACCCCAGGAAAGCCCAGGTGCCACCCAGAGCCAGTACCTTACCATCCAGACTGGACGGGAGCAGCTCCCCAGTATGGCTCCCTGCCCTTTCATCCTCCATAGCCAGAGCTGCTGCCATCCAGGTGTATTCCAGGGCCACATCTCCTGTGTTGGACAGCTGGAAACTGAAAAGCAGGAAGGAGGAATAAAAGAAAACATCCAATAAATAAAAAGCGAGTAGATTATTAACTCTGTATGGTGAGCTCTGGCACCCCTTTCTTTATGCTGAGCAGTGTCTTCTTCCCCAGGCAACCCTGCCACGTCTCAGTTGTTGTGCTCGGCTGCCCCAAGACAAAGCATTTCAGCATTTAGAAATTAGAGGAAAGGGTGGATGTGGCGCCCAGGAGACTTAATCCAAGGGACTTATGTCTTTGTCTTGGTTTGGACATTATTTTGACCACAAACATGGCCTCAAGAAGACAGTGATGGGCAGCTTGCAATGAAAGCTAACTTTCCACTCTCAGCGGAAAGGCATGGCAGAATTAAACACCTCTTGGCATGTCTTGGTAGGATGATGGCCACCATCTCCTCCTTGGCTTAGTGTGCAGATATGCAGGCCCCAGCACCCAGCCAGGACTCGGAAAGGATAAACAATAAATGGTTTGTTTAAAGGGATGAACAACAGGTGAGACTGAACATAAAGCCCTAAGAGGCACTCGGGTCCACATGAGGGACATCTCCAGGCCCTGAGATGTGCCAGATGATGTGTGGAAGCTGAAACCTTGGACTCATCAGGCAGCACCTTCCCCCTCCAAGGCTTGATCAGCCTGTTAGAAATCAGAGGAGGTTTATTAACTGGCTGAACAATAAACACATCAGTGTAATCTTTGTTGGCACAGGACCCCAAGTAGAAGGGGAAGCAGAGACCACCAGAGAGCACAGATTGGCTCTGGGGAAGCAGACACTGGGTCAGCAAAGGCAGCTCCCACTTGCAGGTCCCTGCCTGGCCTCCAGCACTCACCTGAACGTCCTTGTCTGGAAAAGCAAGGTCTCCTTGAACTGAATCACATCAGTGTCCAGCTTGAACTCAGCATAGCCAACGACAGCGCTGAGGCGAAGCTCCACCTCACGGCTGCTCTTCTCCAAGATGGTGTGAGCTGGTTCTGGGTCTGCCTCAATCACCTCCAAGCAGGAGAAAGAAGAAACACTGTGGAGCTCAGGAAGCCAAGATGAGTTGGAAGCCTTTTGGCCTCCAGAATCAGCCATGTTATAGGGGCTAGAAAGGACCGTTCCCATTTATTTCCCTGGAAAGATGTCAAAATTTGACCCTTCCATTATAAAATTTGTTCCTACCTACTGATCAAAACAATAGCCACCATGACTACGAACACACCCATGGGGACTATAACCAGGTATCAGTCCATGTAGAGTGCCTAACCTTTTCCTGGCCCCCCAAAAAATCCAGAAGACCTCTAAATTAGAATTAAATTCCCTGGCTAGAGCTCTGTGGATGGAGAACCACGAGAATGAACTGTAGAGGGGCTTTTGTCTAGCAATGGACATGTGAGCAATCCAGCCTTCATAAGTGAACAGGACTTGTTGCAAGAATGTGGCCTCAAGGTCAGCCACGACTGAAGACAACTCCCGGGATATGAAGGAGGGATTGCAAGCTGGAGATAAGGAAAGATACTGCTGTGTGAACTGTAAGGGAAGAGACTGCTGTGTGCCTGCCGCGTGGACAGCCAGAAATCACCAATCATGTATAATCAAGGGTGCATGGCTTCAGTAGTGACCAGTCATGTAGGGGATAGTAGCAATGTTAGGGATAATGAGATAGATAAGCAACTGTGTTACCCATAATAAACAGCATTCGCTTGATCACATTGGTGGGTGTGCGACTGTCCATTATGTTCTCCCGCAATGAACAAACTTAGAATGCACTTTTTCCTTCTTATCTCAGGAGAAAGGGCTTTCCAGGTGTGTCACAGAGGGCAAACAACCATGCTGGTGGGAGCAGGGGATGAGCATGGGGGATGGGAATGAACTCAAGAGAAAAGTTTGTGGCTGCTGATACTACAACAGAGAAAAAGTTTAGTTTACAGGTCTTAACCAATGGTTCAAAACTAGAGAACCATCACCCAAGCTTATTTGGCAATAGAGTAAAGCAAGGGTTGCTGGAGATGATACTTCTCCATACTTCTGCATGACTGTCAAACAGTGCCTGGGCTGCTCTATAATGAGATACTCCACACGGTACAGAGAAAACAATCAAAATCTCCAGTATCAGCATAGACAGAGCTCTGAGCTCACCCACAACATGCTAGTGGGATAGTCAGTGGGCCCAGAGGAGAGCTAGCATTGCTCTCCACTTCAAAATGAGAGATGGAATGCAGTGGGTTTAACTGTGTGTTGGTGAAAAGGCACCGAATTAGATAAAGATTTTTAACACCATAAAATGGGGACCTTCTCAATGCTGATCAATAGCTACAGGGTGCCCAGAGGGCAAGAGGATGGGGCCAGACTCTTGTCAGTGGTGCCCAGAGACAGGACAAGGAGCAACAGGTACAGACCAGAACCCAGGAGGTTCCACCTGAACAGGAGGAGAAACTCCTTTGCTGTGAGGGTGTCAGACCCTGGCCCAGGCTTCCCAGAGAGGTTGTAGAGTCTCCTTCTCCGGAGAGATTCTAAACCCACCTGGACAATGCAATCCTGGCCCCCTTGCTCTGGAGGGGCTGGAGCAGGGGGGTTGGACCAGATGATCTCCAGGGGTCCCTTCAAACCCCCATGATGCTGGGATTCTGTGAAGATGTGTTATAAAACATGACCTCCATTCAACAGAAGCTGCAACACTTTTGCTTTGGCAGAGACCAATAATCTGCACGGTGCTAAATGCCTCTTGTCAAGAGGACTTCTCCATCTCGCTGAGCGTATCTGGTCACCGCGTATCCACCTCTACCCTAAAACGCACTGCTGGGTACCCGCACGGGTGGGCTACACGTCAGGAGGAAGCAGGAGCTGCTTAGCCAACACGAATGGTGTCTACTGCTGTAGGCAGCTCTTCATGTAGAAGCTCAGTCAGCTTTTGTTGCTGTGCTTCTTACCTTCTTCTTGACAGGCCACGTGGCTGCTGGGCTCCTCGTGGCATCCACCCACTTGATGGTGCGCAGGCGGTCATCCCAGTCAGTGACCTGCTCCGGTGGCACCTGGAAGGCGATCCTGGCCACCTTACACTTCACAGGGTGCATTTTGAAGGTAACTGCGACATCTGATTTCAAGGTCACTGTGATATCCTTAGCACAGCCAGCATGGAGGTGTCCCACCTAGAATGGGAGAGACAAGACCAAACTGGAATTGCTGTCAAGGGTGGGACTGACAGCAAAGGGATCAACGTGTTGAGAAGCTGTGCCAGGAATCTGCATTTTATTGTGTTATCTGAGGTCTGATAGAGAAAAGTACAAACAAAAGATGTCACCTCCCAAAAAAATGCCTCAACACGGAGCCTCTTCCGTAGGGCTGACAGCCCAGGGATGGCAACTCCTACGTGGAACTAAAATGGGCTCTCACCGGTCTGTGGTGGCTCTCCCTGCCAGCTCCTGGGCACCCACTGGTAGTGATACTACAACCAGGAAGGGCAGAACCATCCAAGCTCACCTGAGGTGAGAAGTGAAAGGGGGTTCCCGCCAGCCACTCAAACCGCATCGCCTCCACCCTGCTGTGGTTGGTGATCGTGAAGGTCACGTGGTAGGGTGTCCCAATGTGACAGTCCCCAAACTGGATGTGATCCACTCTGGCAGCTGTTAAGAATGAGAGCAAGAGATCTCAGCATACAGTGAGGCCCATCTACCCTACCCCACCTCACATGCACAGACGTGTATGTCCAAATCTTCTTGCTCCAAATCTTCCTCCCTCTAGATCCACCTTCCCATCCTACCACTTTCAGGACAACACCATAACACCTCCCTAAACACGTGGCTGTGTCTGTGCGAAGGGACAGGCAGCAGAGCATGCGCTGCCTCTGTGCATGCTCACAGACCACTGCTCTGGTGGGTGACAGCACAGGCCTTGTCACATGGAATCATGGAGTCACAGACTGGTTTGAGTAGGAAGGAACCTTTCAAGGTCATCTTGTCCAATCCCCGAGCAGGGACACCTGCAACAAGAGCAGGTTGCTCAGAGCCCCCACCAACCTCACCTGCAATGGTGCCAGGGATGGAGCAGCGACCACCTCTTGAGGCAACCTGGGCCAGGCTCTCACCACCCTCCCTATAAAACATTTCTTCCTTCTCTCCAGTCTAAATCTCTCCTTTTTCTTAGTTGAAACCCATCACCCCTTGTCCTGTCCCAACAGGCCCTGCTCCAAAGTCTGTCCCCATCTTTCTGACAGGCCCCTTGAAAGTATTGAAAAGGAAGCAGAAATGTGGATTTTCCTGTTCCTTGCTTCATCTTGGCAGCCTCTCTTACCCTCAATTATGTCTTCCTCCAGACTGCCCTCAGTGTTCTCCTCCTTGCTCTCTGACAGTAGTCCATGGATGTTATCTATTGTGAAGTCATCCTCATAGCCTTCACCCACCAGATGAATGTTGGTCTCTTCATAGGGGTTGTCCACCACTGACAGGTGGATCTTCCCTTCCACACGTTGGGCCAGGGTGGGCTTGAAAAGTACATCAAACTCTGCTGACTTGCTGTGATGCAGGAGGAGGGAAGCAGTGTGGGGCTTCCTCTCTGCACAGACATCAGAAACAAGTGATACAGAGGAATTATTCTTCTTATACCCCATGGCTATAAGAGGTTGAAACCCAGTTGCACGTAATGCCTCCCAACAATTGTTCCAGAACCTCCTCCCATGCTCACAAGACTATGACACCATCATGAATGTCACTCCTTAAGTGTCTTAACCTCAAGTGAATGCCCAGCTCTCACTCAAACTGCATCAAACCAGCTCTTGCCACACAAAGCTGAGTTAAAGAGTGGGTTTAGCTTTTTTTGGCTGTCTGTGGGCTCAAGAGCTGTGTCCTTTCAGGCTGGTAACACCCTACATATAGCAAGGACCTCAGATGGTGCATTCAAATCGTGAGTCCCCCACAAGTCAACCCACCATGTCAAGAACAACAGAAAAACATCCTGTGATTTGCTAGGAGGAAACCAACTCCGCAAAGAGTTCACGTGTGAAACTAGGGTTACAGAGAAGAAACCTTATCTAACATCTGGCTGCTGATTGGCCGTGCCAGGAGCAGGACACACACTGTCCCTGTGTGGATGACCACACTTCATAGTTAATGAACCTTCTCCAGGAGAGCCATCCTTCATGTCCGCAGCTTGGTAGATGCAGTGTGTGGTGGGCCTGGCTTTCAAGAAGAAAACACCCCCTTCATCCAACAGGTCTATCACCACCTGAGAAAAGGGAACACAGAGCATGACCACACTGGTGTGGGTACAGAATGGCATGCGGATTGACAGCTTTCTGCTGCTGGTCCAGCATGGGGAACCCACCAGGCTTCAAACATAGCTTTTAGCACAAGGTTGAAGCAACATCAGACAGGAAAAAAAGGTGTTCAGAGGCACTGGGATGTAGTTAAACCATAGCCAAACAGAAGAGAAAGTACTAAAAATAATGGTACTAAACTACAACCGAGTTTAACTGAAGTGTAGCAAGACAGGATTAAATACAATCTACTGTAACTAGAACATCACACATGGCCACATGAGAACCAAAACATGAGAAGTCAGGGTGAAAAAAACCACCATATAGAACACAAGAAAGTTGGTGGGGTAACTGAAAAGGTCTTAAAATTCCCTTTCCAAGAGGAAGTCCCCTCCTAGAAAGCAGAATTCAGTCACTTCCTTCAAAAGATTTTCTGAGACCAGTTCCCATGCAGCTCACTGCAGCAGGGAGTGGAATGAGTCACTGGTGTAAAACCCAGGGGTGGGTTAAGACTAGGGAGGACAGCAGCAGCAGTCATAAAGGATGTGGAGACAAAGGTGAAGGGCTGATGGAACTTTCTACAGGGATCTGGCTGAAAGACGAAAGTCTTCCCACCAGTTTGACAAAGCATCTTCCAGAAAGTCAGAGGAAGTTGGTTTTCCTGCAACAGAGCGGCTCCGAGCACAAGGAAAAGGTTTCCCAGAACCACAGAATCATTTTGGTTGAAAAAGACCTTTCAGATCATTGAGTCCAACCATTAACTCCTCCAGGGATAGGGACTCCACCACTGCCCTGGGCAGCCTGGGACAGCCCTTGACAACCCTTAAGGGGAAGAAATTGTTCCTCAGGTCCAACCTAAACCTCCCCTGGTGCAACTTGAGGCCATTTCCTCTTGTCCTGTTGCTTGTTCCTTGGGAGAAGAGACTGAACCCACCTGGCTCCAACCTCCTGTCAGGGAGTTATGAAGAGCTGTGGTGTTCAACTGCATCTACAGTGGTGCATCTGTGCATCTCTACCATGTTTTCTGGGACCTTTCCTCCATGGGAGAAACACTTATTTCCAGGCCAGAGCATTCCCTGAGCACATCCTCACCTGGACAGGTATGATGCCATCATTATGAAGGACCAGAGGGAGTTTTTCTGAATCACCCAGCAACAGCTTCTTGAAGAGCAGCAGTGGGTTCCCTCTCTTGTTGTGCAGGACTGGGCGCAGGATGGTCACCCGAGGCAGATTCCCCTCTCCACTGATCTCAAAGGTCAGGCTTTGTGCTTTACTTGCTGCAGGGCTGCAGGAGAGGTGGCAGTGGAGGAGGAATCATTACATCTGGCACCAACCCATCCCCACCCTCTGCGCTTTCCCCAGCTGGTGCTCCCATACCCCACAACGCGGCTCCCCCTCACCCCTCTCCTCCCAGTCCCATCAGGGCCATTCATAAGAGGAATTTGCTCTGAAGCCTTCCAGAATACGAGTTAAAAAAAAAATTAATCATTTCCCTTAGCGGAATCGTGCAGTGCAGCAGGTAAACGATGAGGCAAAAGACGCGACACAGCAAATGCCCTGGCTGTGGTGAAAGGAGACATGCTTGGAGCACAAACACAGCGTGAAAGAATATAAAAGGGAAAAATAAACAAGTAATGCCATCAGTAAAGATTATTTCCAAGGACACTAAAACCCAAATTGCTTATTAGAGCAGAAAGCTGATTTATATTGTCCCAAATCAGTGGCTGAAGGGTTGGAGAAGAGCAGCTCAGGGCCCAGGATGGAGGAACTGTGCTCCTTTTTCAGAAGGGGTCTAATCACTCCTTTAACATTAAACATCCTTTAACATCTTAATAAAGCCCAGGTAATTGCATTGGATCATCTCATTTGAGCATAAATGAGGAACTAATGCATGCTGACTTGCTGGCACAGAAACCACATCATCTGATCCTTTGTTCTTGGAAAGTCCCAGCTCAGCTGCTGCACATCTCCACCTCTTCCTGATTCAGTAACTTCAGTTGGCTACTTAGAATAATTGAATCAGACTGGTTTGGGTTGAAAAGGACCTTTAAAGGTCATCTTGTCCAACCCCCCTGCAGGGAGCAGGGACACCTGCAACTAGAGCAGGTTGCTCAGAGCCCCAGCCAACCTCACCTGCAATGGTGCCAGGGATGGGGCAGCGACCACCTCTCTGGGCAACCTGGGCCAGTGTTAAACTTAATGTTCCACTGTCCTCTGAGTCACTCCAATTGGCTGAACTGTGACTCTCTTTTTCCTGCTCTCTCTAGCACCTCCTGTATTATCTAATGCCAAGTACTCTACCTCAGGCTATGGAAATCACTGGAGTTAATAAGAAGTCTAAGTCCTCTCAGAGAAGAAGCAGCTATCAGAAATTTTTTCCACCCTCCCAAGATGTCCCAGCTTGAGTTACCTTGTCTGGACATCAAGGGAAGCCTCAAAAGTGCACTGGTAGCTCTGCATTGTTTGCGGAGCAAAGGTCACCACAGCAAAGGCGTGGGAGCAGCTGGGCACGCACATCCGAACGGGATCCACCTCGAAGATGTTGCCAACATGGCTGTTAAGCTTGAGCAAACCCACAGAGCAGTGTTAGGAGGAAACATTCCTCAATGTGATGTGGTTTCATTCATATACACATCATGGGGAGCAGCCACAGACAGGGTTTCTTCCTTCCTGCTTCTCTGGACTTCCCCAAATAGCTCTTTCTTTCTCAGGGGGTGAATCCAAAGTAGTGCTGACCTTGCACAGCGAACTGCCATAAAGCCCAGAAGCACAAAAGCTTGCTGAGAGCACTGGGTAGCCACCTCAGCACATGTGGGAAGTGAAGACTGCACGGAAAACCCTGCAAAGAACCTAGGTCTTTAAAGAGAAGGAAAAGACCACGTAGCCTAAGGAAATCAAAGAATCATAGAGAAGTTTTGGTTGGAAGAGACCTTTAAGACCATCAAGTCCAACCATTAACAAAGCACTGCCAAGTCCACCAGTAAGTCATGTCCCTCAGCACCACATCTCATATAATCATTGGGTTGGAAGTGACCTCTGGAGATTGAGTCCAACCCCTCTTCCAGCACAGGAACACCCAGGGCAGGCCACACAGGAACAGATCCAGGCAGGTCTTGAAAGTGTCTAGAGGAGACTCCACAACCTCCCTGGGCAGTCTGTTCCAGGCTCTGTCACCCAGACAGTAAACAAGTTTTTCCTCACATTGAGGTGGAACTTCCTGTGTTTCACCTTGCTACCATTACCTCTTGCCCTATCACAGGGCACAACTGAAAAGACACTGGCCCCTTCTACTTGACACCCACCCTTCAGATATTTGTAAAGATTAATAAGATCCCCTCTGTCTTCTCTCTTCCAGACTAAACAGCCCCAGTCTGAAAAAAACAGCTCCACATCTCTGAAACTCCTCCAGGAATGGGGACTCCACCACTGCTCTAAGCAACCTGGGCCAGCCCTTGACAACTCTTGAGGGGAAGAAAATGTTATTATAGAATCATAGAATAGTTTCATCTGGAAGAGACCTTCAAGATCATCAAGTCCAACCTTATTCCTAGCCCTGTCAAAACCACTAAACCATGTTCCTCAGGTCCAATTGAAACCTCCCCTGGTGCAACTTGAAGCTGCTTCCTCTTGTCCTGTTGCTTGTTCCTTGGCAGAAGACAGAGACCCTCACCCCAAAATGGTCTGCTTTGAGCCCTGGCACATCATTTCAGTAAAAACTGCCCTCTGAGCATGCTTCCAACAGGTGTTCATAAGGGTTCAGGTCTTTCATCTAAGACCTAGAGGCATGAACCAAAACCTTGCTGAATTTAACCCAACTGTCACCCTGCCATGGCTGGTCTCCTCTGGAGTTTGACCTGCACCAAGCTAGACTAGTCTGGGCAAGAGGAAGCCATGAACTGGGAGAAGGCAGCAAGATACCACACAGCCTTGAATGAGCAACTGCCACCTTGGCCTCGTGTTCTTACCTTACTGAGGATGGGTTTGATGGCAAGTACCACGTTACAGGGGACTTTGTCCACATTGCGGATCTTGAAGCGAGCTGTGGCCCGGTGCCCAACCAGAACATTGGTAAAGATAAACTTGTTCTCATCTGTGATGAATACACCTTTGTCTTGCACTGTCTGTAGGATCTGGCAGAGGTTGATGTTGCTGCAGATCCGATGCTCCTCAAAGATGGACTCTATGTCATCAACCACAAATGCTGTGAGTAAACCAGAGGTAAGGCTGAGGATGAGGAAGCCTTCGTGATTAATTTAGACTCTGCTGACCTCTCAGAAGGCTTGACAAGGCCCTTTTCTCCCAGATTCAATGCAAAACCCAACCTTGGGTGTAGTAGTTCATTGTGAGGATGAAGCTTAGTCACCCTCAATCTTAAAGGGTATTGCTTTCCTATTATCCCTCCATGCATCCCTCCCAGTCTTTCCCCACTGATGGGCTTGCAAAAGAACTGGACATCTGAGGATTTTTACAATGGACTTTAGGGTCAGAGAGTCCTCTCTGTCCCAGGAGTAAGTCTGGGTGCTGATCAGCAGCCTGTCAGGCCATGGGAATCTGTGGATGGGGTGTACCTGGGAGGCAGGACTCGGCAAACAGGGTATAGGGGATGCCGAGGGGATTGTCCTTGGGATCTCGGTCGCTGATATCGATGGACAGGTGCTCCTTGCATGTCCCCAGGGGCTCTGCATAGCAATCCACTGTGATCATCTGCTGGCCCCCAGGAGGGATGAACCCAAAGCCAGGGTAGATGGTGAACATGCCTAGAGTGAAGCGAACCTGCAGGAAGAGTCCCAGGAGAGGCTGATGCCTGACAGCCCCACCCCAAGCATCCCCAGTAAGGAGTACACCACATCTTGGCCTCCAGCCAGGCCCAAGCCCCCAGTCCCAGGGCATGGAGGGATCTCTCCATGGCCCAGATGCAGCCCCAGGATGAGATGAACAAGCCAGGAGGAGCTACAGGCCTGTCTTGAGTGCACAGAGAAAGGAGTTTTGCATCCATGGTGTTTACAGACCTATTTTGGTGAGCAGCTGCCAAAGACAGGAGCAACAGGAGTTGACCCAACAACTTGAGGTCTGAGCCACAGCATGGGACTGTCAGTGGGACTGAGCAGTTCCTGCCTGTGCTTGCAGCCAGGAGATGATGTCCCTCCATCACACAGACCACATTCCATCCCACGGTGACAAGCCCCCAGCCTCGGCACAGCAGTGTCCTCCCACACCACCTGCAGTGGCATGTGTTGAGGAGCAGGAGCCACCCACCTGCATCAAGGGGGTTGTATCCTTCTGCAGTGAATGTTTGCTTTGCTTGGCTGAGGGAGTCATTTTACTGAAGTTCTCACTCTCATGGGAGCGGGCGGATCTCGTTTGATTCCCACTGAGAGCAGAAGGCAAAAAACATCCATCATGTGGAGCTCCTCCCCGTGGAGGAAAGCCCTTCCATTCCCAGAGGGCTGCCTCCACCACATACTCATGTCGGTTATGGATGGATTAGCTCTGTCACCAGCTTTGTCCTACAATGTGGGGATACTGATGCATTTTCAGCTCCCTGCTCACCAGCAACACAGATGGACAATAACCCAGGTGTCATAGAATCACAGAATCATTTGGGTTTGAAGAGACTTTTAAGATTATCAAGTCTAATCACGAATTCAGCACTGCCAGGTCATCACTAACCCATGTCCCTCAGCACCACATCTCCACAGCTTTCAAACCCCTCCAGGGATCATAGGGACTCCACCACTGCCCTGGGCAGCCTGGGCCAGCCCCTGACAACCCTCAAAGGGAAGATGATCTTCCTCAGGTCCAACCTAAACCTTCCATAGGGCAACTTGAGGCCATTTCCTCTTGTCCTGTTCCTTGGAAGAAGAGCCTGACCCCACCTGGCTCCAACCTCCCATCAGGGAGTTGTCTCAAAGCCAGGAGGAGGTCTCCCCTGAGCCTCCTTTTCTCCAGGCTCAACCCAGGTCCTTGGTCCCAGGTCCCTCAGCTGCTCCTCACCAGACCTGTGCTCTAGCCCATTCCCCAGCTTTGTTGCCCTTCTCTGGGCAGGGGAAGGGGGGCTGGCTGTGTGTACTGGCTGCCTGTCATACAGCAGCCATGCTGTGGTGCCTCCTAAGGCAGGAAGGCTGGTACAGGTCTTCTCTTACCTTTTCCTTGGCAATACAGGTCCATCCCGGTCTGCTCTATAGATGAGGAATTTAAAATCAAGGATGCCTTTGTTCTCCAGCATGAAGGTGCAGGTTTTCCTAGTGCCATTCGTCATGGCACCAAAGTTGATAAGTGAGGCTGGGTAAATGTTGTACTTGCTGAACACAGCTTTTGCTGACACCATCACTGGGATGACAGCTATGGTTTCACCTCCTTCACACACATTGGGCTCAATCACCTGCAGCCAGAGGAGGGGGTTGGTAAATACAGTAGAAGCCAGCCTCCATCTCCGTCCCCTAACCCCACCCTAGGTACGTATCAGCTCATCCTCTCCGTTTAAATGCCTCCACCAGATTTTCAGCTCCACTTAAGACTCACAGACTGATTTAAGTTGGAAGGGACCTTTCAAGGTCTAGTCCAACCCCCCTGCAGGGAGCAGGGACATCTGCAACTAGAGCAGGTTGCTCAGAGCCCTGGCCAACCTTACCTGCAAGGGTGCCAGGGATGGGGCAGTGACCACCTCTCTGGGCAACCTGGACCATGCTCTCACCATCCTCAGTGTCAAAAATGTCTTCACCCCCTGCCAGCCATGGTGTGGTAACAGCACCTGGCCCACAGCTCACCTGACAGTGCAGGATGGGTTTGTCCTCAATACTCATTTCTATCTTGGGGTGGAAGTGCAGCTGGACCTGAACAGAGCGGTCAGAGGTGTTCAGCAGGCCCTTCTGTGGCTGGACAGTGAAGTGGGATGCCAAGTTGGGTATGTTGGTGTCTGTGCTTTCCAGCTTAAAACTGGGGAGAAACGGAATGAACAAAAACCTCTGCACGTAGAAGTACAGGTGCCACCAGCACAGACAGAACTTTGCATAGGAGCAAAACAACTAAAAGGGAGAGAGCTTGGGGAGTCCCAGAGCTTGACTCAGAGCACAGACAAACAGAAGTGCTGCAACTGTATCTCAACACCAGACTGTGTCCTTCCCTCCCTTAAAGAGTCTCATGAAGAGAAATGACTCTGAAATTTAAGCCACTCATGCTGAGATCCTTTGCCTTCCTTTGAGAGTCCCTTCTTGTTCCTGCTGAGCTGTGAAGAACTGCTGGTTTGTGGCTGGATTCACAGAATTCCATCATGGCAGGGGGTGGAAGGGACCCGTGGAGATCATCTAGTCCAACAGTCTGCTCCAGCAGGGTCACCCAGAGCAGGGACCCAGGATCATATTATCCAGGCAGGTCCCATGAAGGCCCATTGCTGGGTCATGGTGAACTTCCTGTCCACCATCATACCCAGGTCCCTCTCTGTAGAATTTTCTAGAGAATAGATTCTCTAACATTTGAAATTAGAGAGCCCAGGCTTTGTTTTCACCCAGACCATGAGATAGCAAGTGTGGGAACAGGTTCTAGCCACAGACAGAAAGAAACTACAGGACTGGGCAGATGGTGGCACCAAGCACTCACAGACCAGGCAGCTGGACCCACCTGTAAGCAATCTCATACTTCCCTTTGTTCTTCAGAGTCAGCACTTGCTTTGCTTCATCCAGGACCTTCAGGATACCAAAATCCACACTGCCATCTGTACCTGTAGAAGACCAGCAGAATGAGGCAAGAAATGGTCAATATTTGTGAGCTGCTGCTGGCTACCCCAAGTGACAAAATGCAGGTTTGGAGTTCTCAGGTTACAAAATCCTTCTTAGCAAGTTTCCACTCTTGCAAGTTTTCTCCAGCTACTTTACTGCCATTAATCTTCTTACAGGGTTTAGCAGCTAAGGAGCTCCATTTCCACCTCCTTGCTTCTGAGCACAGATCCAACAACTCCACAGGCTGTGCTGAGCTTTCAGGAGCTGCCAACTGCTCATTCACATCCCTGTTGTTTCAAAGCCCCAAATCAACCTGCATGTGAAGTTGCACACTTCAAAGATGGGAGGTGAGAGCCTCAAGGCTGCCTGTGCCCTGACAGTGCTTTACTCCATGCAGCTGGCAGGATACTTGCATTACGTAGCACTTTGGTCACCCACCTGCCGAGGCAGTGCAATCCAACCCAACGCGCCTGGATGTCTTTGCTATGGGAGCATCTCCACTGACCTTTAGAAATGTGGATGCTCAGAGCAACATCATAGGCCTCTGCATGGATTTGGATATTTTCTATCTGAACAATCCCCAGGATATTTTCTGCATCTGAAACCTGAGACGGCAAGAAAGAAACACTGCTTAGACTTTTCTCCTACATTTTTTAGGTAGACAACATGAGTCCTTGTCTCTGCTGGCTGCTTCCACCATGGCCTCCCCTGCTTGACAAGCATTTGTTGACTGCCAAGCTTTCCTAACCTGTTCACCTGGGTCTGACCCAGCTGTAGTAAGAAACCCTGTCAGCTCCTAGGTTGCATTCAGAAGACTGTGGCCAGCAGGTTGAGGGATGTTCTCCTCCTCCTCTACTCTGCCCTAGGGAGGCCACCTCTGGAGTATTGTGTGAGAGTTACCACCAAAGAGGAGGCAGGCAAAGCAAGCTCACCTTTGGAAAGGCCTTCCATGGAGAAGAAAGGTGA
>JANIJG010005814.1:0-17769 GCA_024611175.1 Megaceryle torquata
GTCCGACAGGCCCCGGAGCTCCGCGCCGCCTCGAGCGGCCCTGCCTTCTCCCCCGGCCCTCTTTGCTGAACCACGGCGGCCCTGTACATGAATTATGTCTGCCACAAGCGTTGACCCTCAGGTAAGTGGAGAAGCGAAGCGCGGGGCCTGTCTCCTCCCCTGCCGGGGGCGGGGGGTTTCCCTTGCAGGCCGGTGCCTGTGTCTGACCCGCGAGAGGTTTTTTCTCTCCTTCCCGGTATCTTCGGAGCTTCGTCTTTCTCGTTAACTTTCCCCGTGGGCGCAGCACGTTCCCGCTGCCTTTGGAGAGCCGTGGCCATTTCTAAGGAAGGCCGGTGCTGAACGATACGAGAAACAGACTCCTCAAGCCCAGCTTCAACCCTTCTGTGCTGTTAGCCATCTTTATGAGCCGCTGATCCGTCTTCAAAAGCTGTGTGTTTTGCAGTGACAACAGAAGAGTCTTTATAAAATTAACTCTTTTTTTAATTATTATTACTTTCCCTTTTTTTGTGTGTGTTTTTTTGTTTGTTTGTTTTTGTTTACCCAATCCCGTGCCATGGCATCCCAGAGACCGAAAGGACAGGATAATAAAGGTGAGAATCGTTCTGAGAGCTGATCGTTTAAATTGTTACTGTAACAGATGAATTACAGAGGTACCTGTAGGTGAGCAGAAAGGTCTTGCTCTTCATACGGATAATATGTAGATCAAGGGGAGCTGTACTTTGATTCAAAAATAACATAAAACTGTTACTCATAGAAGCCTGCTCACATCCCACTTAATGCTACAGAGTTTACAGGGTGGGACTATGTGTTAGTACTAAAAATAATGTGGCGCTTCAATTCCTTAAAATACAGCAGATTTCTACATAAAGTCACAAGAATATGCCTATTCAGTATATATTTTTACATACTTTTGCATAGGCTCTTCCTGCTGTATGAATGCAATTGTGTTACTGGGCTGCTATTGACTGTTGGACATAGTAACTGTTATCTATAAACCTAAAAAAATTATTTAAGGGATTTCAAATTTAAAACCCAGTTAATTTCTGATGAGATAATAAGCTTTTTCTGATAATTCCTGTGCTTAATTTGAAACTAATAACAAGTCATCTAAGAAAATACCTTGATTGTTACTGGGATTGAAAGTGTGTAACTGCTTAGGCTTTGAAGCTAACAATACTCAACTCAGAAATGCTTTTTAATATATCTTAACCCACTTTACAAATCCAGCAACTTCTAGTTACAGAAAATTTGTTGCTGTTTCCTGTGTTTGTAAATATTCCGTTACTTCCAGAGTTGTTTGGTAAACATCCTATGTCTGTACTTTCAGTTTAGTTTAAGTGTCCTATGAAATAGGTAAATAATGCAATTTTCACATAATGGTTTATTTTTTTTATCTATTTACTTTTTAATTTAAAGTAAACTAAGGAAGTTATTTGAAGTGACCTAATAACAGTTTGGGGTTTTATGTATCTTTCAGTAATGGGTTTTGAAGGCTGTTCACTCATCAATTTATGCTTAAGTAGACCGTTGTTTATTGCAGATATCTTTATTTTACCCATGAAAAAAACCAGAGACTTTGATTTTCCTGAAAATGTCAGGATATCAGGGCACTTTGCAGTCATTATTTCATAATTAAACGTTAACCTCACCTCATCTTATCATAGCCAACTTAAACAAGCAGTGACTAGCACGTGCTGGGAGAACTGTGAATTAGCTCCTGAGAGTTCTAATTATGGACCAGAACAATAGAGGTTGTTTCCCATTATATTTCACAAAATTATTGTCTTTTTTTTTTGTTTGGAGTTAATTCACATGAGTTGTCTAGTCACTCACGACTGCAGCTTTTATTATTATTTTTAATTTACTCAAATTCAGTTTTATAAACAATAATACAAAGAGAAACTGTTTAGGGGAAAAAAATGTCATCCCTTAGTCTTTTTTTATGAGCCTTGATGCTGTGAAGAAGAAATATGGCTTTTCATAAGATCACATAGGGTGGAACTCTTTACTGAAATACCATTAAGCAGTATTATAATATGTTGTCACCTTTTGGTTCTAGTACAAAATGGTTCGTTACATCAGAAGGATACAGTTCACGACAACGATTTTGAACCTTACCTTTCTGGGCAGTCAAATCAGGTTAGTGTATTTATAACTTAGTGTTTTGGTTTGGTGTTGGTTTTTTTTTTTTCTTAGCCGTGCTGTTGGTGCTCATTTCATAGGATTGTGTTGAGGGAGCAAATTCCTTAAATAGAAATGGAAAAAGAAATGACGAGCATATTGTGTTACTTGTTAATACAACAAGCATTTGTGCTACAAAGCTAATATTACTCTGCATATCCGGGTGGCCACAAGTGAAAATGAACTTAATGCTCCAACTACTGTCTGCTGATTGCTCCTCAAATTGCAGGTTATTGATATGGTTGGACTGGGACAGACCATTTGATCTTACAGCTCTTTGATAGATGAGTTGCTTGTGGGAGGCTGAAGGTTCTGCTTTTGGGCTCTCCTGATTTGTATAACCCTCCAAATTACTGGAGTTGAAATTTGGTTTTGATGGTTTCTAGTTTGTAGAGTTGTACCACTTGCTTTCTACACCTCAGCCAATACTGTTCTTTCAAGTCCTCTGAAATACCTTAAGAATTAAAGATGTGTTATTTTAAGAGTAAGGCACTGTAATTTAAACTCTCAGTATAATCCAGTTCATTAAATGTACATTAAATCAACATCCTTGACTTAAATACCATTATAATTGAAAATATCTTCTAACTGAAGTAACTTTTGATGTAACATTCGAATCTTTAAAGTGAATAAAACGTAATGAAGCTGGAATGCAAAAAGGCTTTTTTCCCCCCAAATAAGAAATACCATTTTTGGAGAGAGACCTACCAGAGGTACATTATTATTATTATTTCTTTACAGAAAGGCCAAGTTTTAAGTTTTAGAAAGGAAATTTAAAATTCTGCCTCAAGCTGATAGATGCCACTATTAATATTGGTGACATCACCGAACTTCTTGCAAAATAAATTTATTCTGCCTGCTAAAAACAGCATAACATAACATAAACATAAAACATAAACATAACATAAACATAACATAAACAGCAGAGCAATCGGTATGAATTCACGTGTATCAGTTACCTTCAAGGTGTTAAACATTCCTGTTCAGGTAGTCAGATAGATGGGACTGTGTCACAAGCTTGGTTTGGATCACAGCAGCTTTCAAGAAGGGTGCAAATATCAGCACACTACAGATGTACCTCAGCTCTTTTCCACCCTAGAAGTGATCTAGATGCTCTGCTGGGGAGGTCAGGACAAGTGTCTGTATGATGGACAACATGAACTGTCTCTCAGCCCCTCACTGTGTGGGTTCCAGTGCCCGATTCATTTGCAGCACAGACCTGTTCTCCAGATTGTCCAAAGTTCAACTGATTTAATGGGAGACATTCCCTTTTCTCTGGAATTCATCTACTGCAGCAGGTATAAGAGTGGAAAGCTTGTGGGGAAAGAAAGAAGTAAAACTTTCTCTTATAATGCAAAATTAGCTTTGAAATAAATTTTCACCTTTCTCTATTTTTTCAAAATTCCACTTCATCACATTTGTACATAATTTTTTATTACTTAAACCCAAAATACATTCTTGATGTGTAATGTACTGAACATTATGCTTCATATAGGAAAAAATATAGAACCATCTATTATAGTTTAGGAAATTTGTCTTAGCTGTCAGCAAGCCAAATTATTAGGTTTAAATGGAAAAATTGCTATGACTGTTAAAATTTCCATAATTCTAATAAAGTTTTCTTACGTGAAAGGGTGACCGATTTATTTATGCTGCAGTGAGAAGTTGGCATGCTACAAGAAACAATTGTGTAGGTTGTCTTACAATTTTAAGTGGAAAGTGACAGTAGCATTAATTAGGACTGTGAGGTTTTGTACAGAAGACAACCATGTTTCTGAACAAAGCCTCATTATCTAGTTATTCACTTCGATTTATTCAGCCCTTTACAATTACTGCAAGATGCAAGTGACTTACAAAAAAAAAAAAAGATTTGAAACCAACTGGATATTTAAAAAAAAAAACTTCAGAAATGAAAAAATACTTCAGAAATTAAAACACCAGCTGACGCAACAATGTATTTGACACCACAGATCAAATGTAAGTTGGCAATATTCTGTTACTTTCATCTCTTAAAATACAAATTAGTCTTTAAAATGAGTATTGAGCACGTTATATAATTAAATAAAACAAAATCCTCTTCCATCTTTATGTTGACATCTGCTCCGAAGTAGAGGTGCTGCCCTTTTCTCTCCATAAAGGTTCTGGTATCCAAGCAGCAGTAGTTAATAGACATCAAATCTGAGATGTGATGGCTTCTTGTTATTAAAAAAAAAAAAAAAACAACCAAAACCAAACAAACAAACAAAAAAAACCACTAAAAGGACTTGTAAGTGCAAAGAGAACTGAGTGGGTTATTCATATACAAAGTTACACTCAAAGGGAGAAAGGCATCCCCCGTGTCATGTCAACCAGAACCAAAAGATTATCCTTCAGGAGCAGGGAATTGCTGGCAAGCAGTATCCTGTGGGAGAAAGGAGATTCCTCTTCCTTGTGAACAGAATGGTTGGGTTGGTTTGTTGTTGTGGAGCTTTAATAATAAAAGAAATAGGGAAGGCTGCAGAAAGGTCAAGGATAAGTTTGTTGAAATAAATGTTCTGCTGCTGCAGTGAAGGACTTCTGTCGAGGTTTCTTTTACACACGCTGGCATAAAGCCAGTCGAAATAGATTGAATGTTTTGTAAAGATGTCTGCAGAAACTTGCCTTTAATCTTGTTAGAATCCTTCTGGAAACTTCATGGGCAGTGTTGCAGGAGATGACAGGAGGTTGCAGGAATTGTCTAGAATCCTTTAGCAGAAATATTTTGGGACAAGGCACCTGCTTTGTCTAGGCCTATTCTTGGTCTTAATATAAATCTGTAGAATATATGAGCAGAAATAGTTCTTCAGAGATACTTATGTCTCCTCCCTTTCATCTGTATTTGTTTTTACCTTTTTCTTAATGTTAATACTTCAAAATATAACAAACAGCAATTTCAGTCTTTTGGAAAAAATGACATTTTCATATGCTAAATATTGATTGTTTTAGCTTGAGAGTCTTAGAAATTGGAATGCATTTTAGAGGATCTTCTGATGGGAAGGTGGATTGTGTACCTCGTTACTGAGATAATTTGCATGTAAATAAAGGCAGTGTGAACAGTGTCAGACACTATTTCTTTTGACTCAAGAATACTGGATTTAGGCTGTTTAAGTTGCAAGTGTTTGCAGTACTGGCTGTAAGACTTAAGGCATTTTATGATGCCACTGTATATGAAAGGTGAGGATTTTGAATTACTTTGGCTTTGGGGTGTCATGGAAGGGAGTAATTGAAAAATGAGCAGTAAAAATTACTCTGTATCAGCTGGGTATTAAGCTTATCTCTGGTAGGAAATTTTTTTACTCCATTTTTTGAATTAGCTGAGAAATAATTGATTTTTTTTTTAATGACTGAAGTTCTTGTGCAGTTTTGCTGATTTTTGCAGATATATTTACTTTTTTTTTTTTCCCCACCAAGTTTGAAATCTTGCAGTTTGAAAGAAATCTTAGTTCCTTTTCTTAAAATAATCTTTCTCTGTGAGTAAGGAAAGGCTGGCTGCTGTTTGACTCATTAACAGGAGTTGTTGACCTTCCCTCCCCCTTGCTGGTAATTACAGTTAAGAGTGTCAGCTTGGAAGGTCTCCAGTAGCTACACTTCGAGTTTAGTTAGAGGGATAAAACCTATTTTAGAATATTCTGTATATTGCATTGTTGAATATAAGAAACATACAGAATGCTTCAAAATTGGGTGTCAGCAGAAGATTTAGAGTGGAATGAAGGGCTTCTCAGCTTGGCTTATGAAGCAGCTGAAAAAGAAGACAAGACAGAATTTCAGAGGGGGATCAGCTAGTTTGTACCCAGCTTGTGTCTCTTTTCATGGAGTAGAAAAGATGGCCTGTGGGAAGGACAGTCAGAAACAGGCTGGCACATTTATGACTTTACTACCAAGAGAGGAAGAAGAGACTAGCAAAAGGCTGAATAGAGTCTTCCTCAAAACTGTTGTATATCATGTGCCACGTTTGCCTGTATTTCTCTAGCGTATCAGTCACCTTCATTTCGGTTTGGAGTTGTTGGGTCTGCTTACAGCAAACTTTGCATTTCACTGTGGGCCTGGTTATGTCAGAAGTAGCCTTTGTGTGTTTTACCACTCAAGGTGTGTTTTGCTTGTTGGGGACTGTTGGCTCCTCAAAACAATTCCACGATGAGGACTGTAATCATATTTTCTGTTACATATGTTGGCATTTAAAAGTTACATCAGACTTCTCCTGTGCAGCAGTCTAGAAGTGCTAAATGTCTTTGGCTCTGTGAGACACAAAATATATTATTATAGAAGTTCCTGGAAATATTTTGGGATGTTGGTAGATTAAGTAATACTAGAAGAAGCTGCTAAATACCTGTAGTAATGTAACTAAGTTTACATGCTTTCAGAATCTCAAGTGCTAACCTCATTGTGAGCCACTAGTCCTGGGGCATCTTACAAATGTACCGTTACTGCATTTTACCCCTGAATCTTTCTTGTAGTGTGATCTAAGATCTGTAATTAGAAATGAAATTACTTTGGCTCTATTGTTCCTTTCTATTTGGTGATGAGCAGTGTTGTGGCTATTTATAAATGAAGGAATTTCACCTTTTTTTTTTTTATTTTATTCCTCTCTCTTTAACAGAACAGTAGCTATCCATCAATGACTGATCCCTACCTGTCCAGTTATTATCCACCATCTATTGGGTTCCCCTATTCTCTCAGTGAAGCACCGTGGTCTACGGGAGGAGATCCTCCTATCCCATATCTCACCACCTATGGACAGCTCAGTAATGGAGATCATCATTTTATGCATGATGCTGTTTTTGGACAGCCTGGGGGTCTGGGAAATAATATCTATCAACACAGGTTTAATTTTTTCCCTGAAAATCCTGCCTTCTCAGCTTGGGGAACGAGCGGATCCCAAGGACAGCAGACTCAAAGTTCAGCGTATGGGAGCAGCTACAGCTACCCGCCCAGTTCACTGGGTGGTACCATTGTGGATGGACAAACAGGATTTCATAATGATACATTAAATAAAGCTCCTGGAATGAACAGTATTGAACAGGGAATGGTTGGACTTAAGATTGGTGGAGATGTTACAACTTCTGCAGTGAAAACAGTAGGTTCTGTTGTCAACAGTGCCGGGATGACAGGTGCCCTCTCTGGTAATGGTGGATCTAATGTAAACTTGCCCGTATCAAAACCAACCTCTTGGGCTGCTATAGCTAGCAAGCCTGCAAAACCACAGCCTAAAATGAAAACAAAAACTGGACCTGTAATTGGAGGAGCGTTGCCTCCTCCACCTATAAAGCATAATATGGACATAGGTACTTGGGACAATAAGGGTCCTGTGGCAAAAGTTCCTGCCCCCCAACAGATACCTTCTCCTCAGTCTGTTCCACAGCCACAGCAACAGATTGTTCAGCCTGTTCCAACTCAACCTCCTCCGTTGACTCAGCCGCAGTATCAGACCCCTCAGCAGCCACCACAAAATCGCTGGGTAGCTCCTCGCAACAGAAATGCAGCTTTTGGCCAAAGTGGAGGAACTGGTAATGACACCAACTCGGCTGGCAGTACCCAGCCTAACCCTGTTCCAAGTGGCGAGTCCCATCCTGTTCTTGAAAAACTGAAAGCTGCTCACAGCTATAACCCTAAAGATTTTGAATGGAACCTTAAAAATGGACGTGTGTTCATAATAAAGAGCTATTCCGAGGATGATATTCATCGTTCCATTAAGTATTCTATTTGGTGTAGTACAGAACATGGCAACAAACGCCTGGACAGTGCTTTTCGGTCCATGAATAGCAAGGGTCCAGTCTACTTGCTGTTCAGTGTCAATGGCAGTGGACACTTCTGTGGAGTAGCAGAGATGAAATCGCCTGTGGACTACGGCACCAGTGCAGGTGTCTGGTCTCAGGACAAATGGAAGGGGAAATTTGATGTCAAGTGGATCTTTGTGAAGGATGTGCCCAACAACCAGCTCCGACACATCAGGCTGGAGAACAATGACAACAAACCCGTTACAAACTCCCGTGATACACAGGAGGTGCCCTTAGAAAAAGCAAAACAAGTGCTTAAAATTATTGCTACTTACAAGCACACGACCTCCATCTTTGATGACTTTTCTCATTATGAAAAGCGCCAAGAAGAGGAGGAGGTGGTGCGGAAGGTAAACTTATTAAAAAATTTATTTTATACACAGATATGGGGAAAATGAAATGTGAAGGCTGCTATGGTGGAAAAAATGTAAGTAGGAATTCACTATGTTTTAAATACATCTCAACTTGATGGTTTTATGTGTTTAACAACACAAAAACTGATGCTTATTTATTTGTCTGTGATAATTTCATAGGTTATGAGTTGCTAAGCAGTAATGCAGGTAAAAGGGTGTTATGTCCAGTTTTTTGGAGTTTGTTTCATTTTTTTAATCTTAAAATGGTTAATAATCTAGAAAATAGCTGCTGTTTCCTAATTGGATTCTGCCAGTGATTGCCACTTAAGTTTTTTTGCCTAAAATACAAAGTGTTTTAACACTGACTAGAACTGGGCTGTCAATATTGATAACCCCTGTTGGCATTTGAAATTAGTAAGTTGTCCTTAAGAGCAAGAAGCCTGATCTTGTTTGTTCAGCTGATCTCTGGTAAAGAAAGAGGGGCAGAAAATTGCTGGAGTAGTGCTAGAACAATGGTGTTTCTGCTGTTGAAGTCATGTGTATTATGATTTGGGTAAATAAAGGTTTTCAGTTCCCAGGTCTAATCTGTCTACTAATTCTTGAGAAGAAGTTTTGAGTGAAGATGTATTAAGAGAATTTTGTGTGGTAACTGAAGCTGCAGCAAGAGAAATTTGGACAGTAACTGGGAAAGTGTACTAAAAACTCGCACACATTCATGGCTCTTGAGTCGGTTGCAGATCTGTCCCTATCTATCCCATGACCTCAATTTCCAGCATGCCCCTCCCTAATCAGGCAGTCTTAGAAGTAATTGACTGACAAAATAGTAAGCGTTGGGATGTGTAGTTACTAGCTAAGTAACAAAGTAGCTTGATGTTGATAGTGTTTCATAGACTTTTTTTTGTATAGTGTTTGAAATAAAGCATTTATTGGACCGGCCAGTTCACTGCTGCTCACACTTGCTTCAAAAGTTTTTGGATGCTCCTGGAGCTTAAATTGAAGTTGCCATTTTAAAGGTTTTATTACCATTTAAAAGTGAAGATAAAATTGCTTTAAATTGTCATCACAGAATGTACCCTTAAATTATGAGCGAAAAGGAGATCAGTGTCTTAAGAACTGTTTAGCTTAACTTTCTCTAGCAGTAAGAAGTGATGTGTACAGTGTAGCTCAGCACAGCAGGGAAGGGGAGCTTCAGATTTCATCTGTTTCTGGTGTATCCCTGTGGGGTTCCACAAGTTAAAACCTAAAAGCCTTTACTAAAACACTTAATTCCTTCAGTAGAAAATTAGCAATTCAATATTTAACGTAACCTGCATCTTGAAGAGAGATGTTCCTCAACGTGGGAGAGAATCTTGAATAAGTTGGATGGCCTGGGTTCCTTTGTTCAATGTTTACATTGTGTGCATGTGTTTCTGTCATTGTTTTGGGTTTTTTTAATGCTAAATCTCCCTGTGATTTGCTGCTGAGTCTGGAGGGGAGAATGTGTGTATTGAAGGAATGAGAGTACTGGGAAAGTGATAGATCTGGTCTTGAACAGTTAACTTGCTGGCCTGAGGAAGATCCCAATGGCAATTGGGACTGAACACCAAACTTCCTTTGATTTGTAGTAGCTCAGAGGTCTGATCTTCAACTGATGGGCTGATCCCGCTTTGAGTTGGCTTAATATACACAACTATTTGCCACTTTGAGTTCAAATGCTGCCAAAATATTCTTACCCAGGTCATTGCTTTATAGCAGGATCAGTTTTTCAAAATGCATTTTTTTTCTGCCTCATTTAAAGCAGAGGCCCTAGCTTGTATGACACATTCAGATAATAAACTCTGAAGTCCAATTTAACACATCTTCGATTCCTCTGACTGGCTTAGAAAATAGGACAATAAACAGACAATCAAAGTACACCGAGGAAGGTAATAGTGCTAGAGAAGTAAAGCAGATCAGTTGTGAGTGAATGAAAAATAAGATGCTGCTTGTCAGGTTGCATCCTATAAAGTTACTGTCTGGAAAGTTAATATTTTCCCCCTTCGTTGACTAAATGAATTTTAGAAGTCCAGCTGATGACTAGAAGAGTTTCTTTGCAGGATATGCACACACTTTAACTTCTTATAGTTAAAAAGTTGGTGCTGTGAAGTTGAAGCATTTTTGTTGTGCAAAGTTAACCTCCCTGTGACAATAGTCTTTGAAGAATCGTGTTGCCAGTTGTGGTATCTTATGACCTCATTGACATTTTCAGGTAGCTGGTTGTGTATGTGTCATCCTAATTGGTTTTTGGGTTTTATTTATTATACTTTGTTTAGCTGTAAAATTGACTTGTGTCAGTTTTGCGTTTCCATTTCAGCACTGCTGTGATTACCAAGAGACAGAATTCTTAAAAATCCCCCCATGGAAGGCTTGAGTGCTTCAGTTTCATTCATACCAAATATTTAGTAGGGAATAACTTAATGTAATCCATACAATGCAAGACACTAGTATTTCAGCCCGTTGCTTTAGATGGTCACAGTTTGTTGCCAGACTGTTTCATTAACTGGTGTGTGTGGAAGAAGCTTCACTGTGTGCTCTCTGAGTTGAACTGATGGAGGAACCTCTGTGTGAACACCACAGCATCAGAAGGACTTAACAGGTATAATGCTGGGTGAAAGTTATTAGTGCCAACGATTCACCAGTGTTACCAGCATTGCTTAAGGATTGTATCATCTAGAGCTGAGGGAGGGTTTGTTCATGCTGGAATGTGAGTCTATTTGCCATAGTAAGAAACTACTTAACCCTGGTCTGGTGACTCAGAACCTCGGGAAGGAGTAAGAGAAGAATATTGGTGTGTAGAATGAAATAACAAGAAAGTGAGTAGCACGAAATCTCTCCTGTCCCTCCTAGCATTTCTTATTTCCAGAGTCATTGCAGTGTCCACAAACAGAGCGACTTCTGTGATCAAAGCTCCTTCTCTTAAAATATAAAAAAACTTGCAACATATGGGAGAGAACTTCTTTAAAAAGAAAATACAGTATAATGGGCCACTAATGATTAACATTCCCTAGAAGCAGCCTTGCGTAGGCTTAGAAGTCTCTTTTGAAGTTAAAAGTCTTGTAAAACAAACAACCTTGTTGCGTATTTTGATATTTTTATTTGCATCTTGTGGTAGGACAGATGGGCTGATCTACTGTCAGCAGTTCTTCATAGATCTGTATTTAACTGGACGGTCACAGTTGCTGTCCTGGACTGCTGGGCTCTCAGCTCTGACCTGTGCCAAGGCACTTGGCTATTCCAAGGTCTACACCTTGGTATTGTGCTGAAAAAGCAGCGTAGTCTTATCTCAGAAAGCTCTTGAATTACCATGCTTACCTTTTCTCCTTTTGGGTGATGAAATACTGGAAAGTTTTAGCTAAGCACATGTTGGCACTTAGAAATACTCGCTTTCTTCTAGCATTGTGTTTGTCCTTTGACTGCTCTTTCTGGGAGCACACTCACTGATGCAGGGCTTCTAAGGATGGAATATCGTCCTTCCTCCAAATCTGTAGTTAAAACCCACTTTTATATGTTAAGATTAATACTGTGTTTCCTGATACAAAGAAAACCATATATATTTTTGTGTCAGAAGAAGAATGTTTTAATCCCACTGCCCTTAGCAAAAAAAGTTTATCAGGAAGGTCGATGGCTCCTTCAAACTGAGGTGAAGGAGACAGAATTGTGACGGGGCTGAGTGTCCCTAAATTGGAAGCTTCTGCAGGTTTTGTGCAAAACCATTTCTCCTGTGTGTGAAGACGATGCTTGTTAATGCCATGAAGGAGAACTATGTAACGGGAGCTCCCCTGTGAGATAGCAGAGAATTCCTCTGGAGAAGAGAAACCATGAAGGCTCCGGATGGATCTTCAGAATGAATACGAGCAAAACTTACAAAAATTACTTACAAAACTGCTTGTCCTTGCTTACAGTAGTGCTAAATAGCAGTAAGGAAGAGAATTTGACAGTCAGAGCTTCTAAAAAGCAGCCACGCTCAAGAGCACGAAGAGTTGTTGCATCAGTTTCCTTCACTTTATACAGTTTCAGACACTTTTTTAAAGGAAGACACAGATTAGCCCCCGAGAGAGAAAGCGAGCAGGAAGGTAGGCAGAACTGCTTAATAACTTTCTCAATAAGTAGCACTTTTTACTGAAAGAAAGCCTGAGCTGAGTCTGTAATGCCATGAATGTACTTTCTAGGTACCAAGTCAAAGTCTCAGGTGCTGTCCTGGCTTCTGTTTGCGTGGGACTAGTCCATGAGAATGGAAAACTTTGATTGGTAAAGAAAGGGGAATTATGAGGGTCAGTGGATGACTACACAGAAAACTAAGCTAGGTGAGGTGGTTGAGGAGCATGGAAGGGCGGTGAAGCAGAGTAAAGGGGATTTGCCACCTTTAAAATGGAATTAGGATGGAACCATTACTTTTTTGGAAGACTGAAAATGAGGTTGCTATGATTCAGGGTTAGATTCTTTCTAACCACGTCTTGTTTGAACTGTCAGGCAGCAGCCCCAAGATCCTTTCATTTAGAACATGCAACACTTAATATGTTCTGATAACTCTGCTGCTAAGAACTTACTGTCATTGACACTTCCTCATAAATCAGCAGTTAAAAGGGAGGAGGAATATAGATTTTTAAAAACAAATGATACCACTCTACATGGTCTGTTTTGTTGATTTGGTAAAAACTTTACTTCCAAGTCATAGATTAAGAATTTATACCGGACTTTCTTGACTTCATTTTATTATGAAAATTGAAATATTAATATTATTCTGCCTGGAGGTAGAAATCAATATATTCCATTTAAAAAAAGAAACAACCCTTGTCTGATAGCATGCTGTGAGCAGCTGAGGTAGCAAATGCAGTCTGTTACCTTTCTAACACTTGGTATATTTGCCAATAAGCTTTACATCGCAACAGAGACAATTCCAAGATGAGTTTCATACAGAAAGTTTCCACAGAACCGGTAACATCTGAAGGCGTTAGTTTAGGAGTTGACTGTTGTTTATGCTTAAGCTATTTCACAAGTTCCTTGCTTGAAATAGGATTTGGTGCCATACTGCTGCATTCAAGTACAGCAGGTAACGGAGGGGCTTTGCATGCTGGTTTTGCAGTGTACGGGCTGGGGTGAAGTGGAAGGCAGGGAGAGCAAACCCTTGCTGTTCACTCTTGGTGTCTTAGCTGGAAAAAACACACCGGCCTAAAGCTACGGCACCAGCTTTTATCAGCTGGTCTTGCTGTCTTCTGCATGTTCTACAACTACATGGGCTTCTGAAATAATTATTATAGAAGTTCCTTTTTTGTCACCGCATTGCTCCCCTTGTCTGTGTGAACTCTGCAGAGGCTCCGCTCTCAGCGGCAGCTTCAGCACAGCCCCTCGCTGCTGGGAGCGCGCGCAGCGGTGTGATGAAGGCTTAGAGCGATTGAGGGGTGCCTGCAGGTATCCCTGAGAGAATCTTTATCTCTTTTCAGTATTTGTGATGAGCAGAGACTTTTGAGAGAGCCTTCAAAGAACTTGCTTTTAGAAATTTTTGGGTTGTTTGGCCCAGCCGTGCTGGCTTTTAACAGACCACACAAAAGCACATCACTTTCCTTCCACCTGATGATGCAATTTTTTTTTCCCCCTGTATTTTTTTTTTCCCCACCCCAAACTTGTCAAGCATTTCACAGTGCCTCCCAGAAGGGTTGAACAGAACAGAAGAAGTAGGAACAGAATATCTAGAGAGCTCAAATCCCTACTTTTATTGAATGGGACCAAACTCTGAAGTCATTTGGGTGCTTCTGAATGATAGCAGTTCTGTGGAGTTCACTAACCTACCATCTTCCCACTCGTGTATTGGTCGTGTCACTACTGCAGTAGCTAAAGTAATCCAGAAGGTGGAATATTGCAGGTCCCATTTCTGCTTAGGAGTGTTGATGTTCCACACTTCTTACCGTGACCTTCATCTGCTGTCAGTCTGAAGTGACTGTGCAGGTATTTGTTCAGCTGTACCACTTTTAGCTGCACTTAAATTCCTCTTAAGTTATCGAGTCCCTGGAGTTGTCAGGTATATACAATACATTTCTAAAACACAACAGCGATGTTTCAACAAAGTGTGTAATTATCTGGCCTAGTTCTGTTATACTACTAAAAATTTTTTGCTTGTTCATTTAACTAAAATCTTTCTTAACTTTCAACTTTTTTTTTTTTCTCTTTGCAGGAACGTCAGAATCGGAACAAACAATAAGAATAAACATATTCAGTTTGATATATATACTAGAACTGATAAATTCGACTATGAGAAACAAAATTTAAGTATACTGGTGCTGTATCCTGGCATCAGGACAAACTAAAGCTTTCAGCTCCAATATATCTTCTCGTGCAGGGGAAATTAAGTTCTCGCATCTTTAAGTACATTGTAGTTTATTTTTGCCCAAGTGGATCTGCATTAATTTGTATCTTTTTTCTATGTACAATTCTGTAGAAATCATTAATAAAGGTGTGTTTGTTTTTTATTTTTTACTTTTAAGTTGGTAAACAGTTATATTAATCTAATGTGGACCTATACATGAGCATACTAAAGTGTCAGTACTCCCCAAAGACTTTATTTTGGCACAAATTATGTTCCTAGCCAGATACAGAAATTATGGAGAATACATCACAAATCTTCCTCCCCAGCCCTTTTTCTTCATGATGGAAGTAAAAAAAACAAAAAAAAAAGACAAAACAAAAACCCCATGCATTGATTTTTTTTTTTTTGTCATTAAAAAAAAACCTTTTAAAATACTGCACTTCAGAATTTTGGAATGAAAAAACAACCCCCAATTTCTCATCCCCTTGTGCAGCTGCTCTGCCTCTTTCTTTACCTGTACAATTACACTTAAAAAAAAAAAAAAGTGCTAACATGCCACGTTGGTTTTTTCTGTCTAGTAGAAAAATCAAATTGTCAGTGAAATTGTTTCTCTGGAAAATATTTCCCTTTCACATTCTGTTAAGCAGTGCTTCAGTGTGCATTTGTTATACCATATCCTGCCGAGAGGGAGCGAGACGCTTTCTCTCAGCCATAATTCTGCTTTATGGTTTTTGTAGCTTAATTAATAATGTGATGCTATCAACATTGCAGGGGTTTTGGACAATGTGTTTAAACCTGTTTCAGCTTTCAGGTGTTATTAGTTAATTGCAGATCATTTTTAATCCTTCCCCTTCATTACTCCCTCCCACCCCGCCCCCAAATCCTAATGCCATTTAAAGTTTTTATACCAATAATGCTGAGCTTTAACGTAGGAACTAATAGTACGGATTATATGATGGATTATGCCTCAGATGTTTAAAATTGACAGTGTGTATGTCTAATTTTTTTTTTCTGTTGGATGAGTAAAAAAACCTGTTTTAAGAAACTGAATTTGCTGTCATGTTTTTGTGGAGTGAGGGGACCGTCGGAGAACCTGTCACCAACTGGAGTTCCAATTAAGCATGGAAATGGTGCTCATGTCCGCTGCTCTAGCACACTGAATCTGCACGTGTTTATTGTAGAGGATCTTTTACTATATTAGAAAGCAAGTATCTTCTGAATACTATTTACTCCAAAAGGACCTCCAATTTAAATAAAGTTTAATCTGTATCTTTAGACTTGTATTTAGAACGTATAACTCTGTCTCTGAACTGTTACTGCCTGTAAGGGGTAATGGACAGCATCAGATTAACTTTTTCCTCTAGGAGAATACAAGCCTTAATAAACAATACATATTTAGCAAGTTTGATGTCATTTTCATTTTTTTTTCTTCCCTGCTTTCAGTTATCTTCCTACTTTACAATCCCCCTTTATGCTGACTCGTGAATTCGGTCTAATTTGAGAAGTGTTTTGATGAATTTGGATATTTGCTACCAGCACCCTGGACGACAACAGAACTGACCCTGCAGAGATTTGAGCTCTTTGAATGTTACTGTTGCCCCAAGGCAATCCCTGCACATCCACTCGCTGTCACTTGTACCTTCCTTTTCACAAGGTAGAGAAGCCAAAGAAAGGCTTGGAAGTTGTTTGTAGCCTTCAACAGGCCCTAGCACAGATGTGGGTCAGGGGGATGAGAAAAGAACTTTACAAATAGAAGTAAAGCCCTGAACAGTGTTTTTTGGTTTTGTGTTTGTTTTTTACAGCAGTTGGCTCTATTTCCCGACTCTGACTTTAGTAATTTGACTTGATAGCTTTTATTTTCTTTTAGCTGACTTCTGTAAACAGTCCTGTACTTTATAAATGTGTTCCCACCTAATAATGGTTGTTACATCAAGACACAACTGGTGATTCCAGAGCCAAAAAGAATTCAGCTCCATCTGGACCCTGAAAAGTTAGTTAGTTGCACAACTTTTATTTATTTCTTTAGATCTTTAAAAAAAAAAAAAAAAAATCTGCTGTGATAGATCTTTAGACTTCAGGTAATTTAAAAAAAAAATATTTTTTTTTTTATCTACCACAAAACACTCCAACAACTGGAGAGCTTTCAGCTGAAACTGGTTTGGCTGTACAGTTATGTGTTTCAACCTGCTGTGTGGCTTTGGGGGTAGCAGAAAAAAATCCTAATGGCTTCAGCATGTAGAGATTTCTTAAAGCACTGAGTTGAGCAGGAAGGATATTTAACCTCGAGTAAAATAATCACTCTGATGATGAGTGTTAAGAGAAGTGAAGTGCTGGCTGTTCTAACTTTCAATCAACTGTCACTCTGGTTTAAAGAGACACCTCACCCTTTGTTCACGGTGTTCAGATTACCTTGGGAGGGGGAAGAATCATTCTTCCACTGTCTGTTGTAGAATAACTTCATCATAGGTGTCACTTAGTCTTGATTTAATCCAAGTAATAGTTCTAAAAGAACTTGCTGCGTGCTTTGGGAATTTGTGCTTAAATTCACTCATTTAGAGTTGCTTTTCTTTGATGTTTTTAGAACTTACGCATGTTTGACACTCTCCCTTCTGCTGGTAAGCCAGATGTAGCTGGTAGCACCAAATACCCATTACAGAGTTCAGTGAAATGGTTTCTCTGATTTGGTGGCTGGTTGATGATGGCAGCACAATGTAGTGCTCCAAAGCTGTGAACGTTCCATCATTAAGGGGAAAAAATCCTATTCATTTGCAGGTAGTTACATCAAAAATAATAGCACTGAATGCTTAATCCTTCTGGAGATAATGTTCGTTGCTGTGAAGGATGGTTTTAAATGACTTGAGCTTGGAGAGAAAGATGATTGAGTTAAATCTATGCTGAGATAGGACAGAAACAGGCAGACAAAAAGAAACAGCCTCATGCTCAAGATTACTGCTCTGCCGTAGGACAACATACTCATAAATTAAGGTTCAGTTTTGTTTGTAGGACTTGGTCAAAGATCTTACTGGATTTACTCAAAGATACTATAAAAATAGTGGGGGGGGGGGGGGGGGGGGGGGGTGTTTTTTTTTTTTTATTTTTTTTTTTTTTGAATGACGAGCCCAGA
>JANIJG010005815.1:0-37061 GCA_024611175.1 Megaceryle torquata
GCTGTTTTGTATCAAATAAAAAGATAGTCAAATCAAAAAATCAAACATTTTGCAATGTTAGACAGAAACATATATTTTATATATATATATACATTTCATAGTATCTGCTTAATAATAAAAAAAAGCGATTAAACTTTTTATCTTTTTATCTTATCCCAGCATCATACCTGAAGAATTGATACAGCTACTTATTTGTGACTTTGTATTTTAAAGATAAGATTCCCCAGGTGAATTATTAAATGACAAGCTAAGAATAAAACATGCAAGAAAAATGGTTAGTGAGTATGCAAACAGAAAATTATTGTCACCTTGTCCATTACTATGTCTTACTGCAAAAGCCCAGGGAAGTCTGCATACAGGTTAGGTCTCTGAAACAAGATAACAATCCAGCACCTACTGTGAGCATCTGGCTTTATCTAGATAGGGGGCATGACTGGAGTTCCTCACAAATTTGTCTCAGCTACTTAGAAAAAGTTTCCATCCCCTAATAGGCTACATTATTGCGTGCTGTGAGTATGTACTGAGCTGCTGGGGAGACTAAAGGAAATTTTGAAAGTTATTTGATAGAAAGTGAAAGATAAATTGAGTTTAGTACAAAAATGTTGTTAAGAAATTAGAGAGAGAAACTCTGAAGTATGAGTTCTTGAAAAAACTGGGACAGGGACTCTCAGTGAGTCACTTGCTCCATCTGTCAGGTTTCTCCTAATAGCAATCCTTCATATTTGGTTCTGTTGATTTGTTTTTGGAAACAGAATCAGAAGCCATTTAGCCAAGGATTGTTTAGGCCAGATGTTTATGATGTCAACACAAATAGGAAAATATTACTTAGAAAATACTAATCAAGACTAAAGCCAATAAGAGGTATTTAATTTTCCGACTACTGTTGTGACAGCTTTCTCTATTAATCTTTATATCAGAAGTACTGAAGGTTTAAATGTGGGTGGTGAAATATGGATCTGCAACAAGAATCAGGGGAAAGAGGAAGGCATTCACTTCATAACCTTTCAGATAACGATTCCCTAAATCACATAGCACAAAGAGGAACTGACTGAATTGCTGCAAAATACTGTCAAGTTATGGGGTGTTTGAATTAAATTTGACAAAATAATTCCTTTAATTTATTATGTGATTTCTTTTTAATCTGCTTCTATTATTTTTAATTTGCAGAGTTTATGAACTAGTTAAATAGTGTGTGAATCTTTTTATCAAAATTATTCAATGTGTTGCAAAATTCAGATACAGATTTAAAATGTGCTTTTTTTTTTTTTTTTTGGTCTCTATTATTAATTCAATTTTCAAGGATCCATTTTAATCGTATGATGATGTATATGGTTTGCACAGTATCCAGGAAAGTATGAAGAAGCTCTGTGGATCTTCAACATAGGTGTCCAGCAATTCTTACTATCACAATCGGAACAATGGAAAGAGTATAAAGGGGAACAACAGACAATTTAGGACTACCTCTGGAGAAAAGCAGGTTGGCAGTTTCTGGCAGTGGTAAATCAAGATGCTGTCACTACAGTCTACTTTGAATGAATGGAGAGCAGTGGTTGAGCTTGTGTGTTGTGTTTTAGACCCAGCCGGGATCTGAGAAGCATGTGGCCACTCACTCACTTCCCCCTAACCTCCACCGCAGCCCCAGCTAGGAAGAAGAGGGAGAAAATTACAAATACCCATGCATTAAGATAAGGAGAATTTAATACAGCAATGCAAAAGGACAAGTAACACCAACAACAATAGCAATGAAACAATACACAAACTGAGTGATACAGAACCAACACAGCAAACAACACTGCCACAGAGGTGATCCAACTGACTGACAAAAATCCTGTGCTTTGCCCAGCCAGCCTCTCACCCTTATGTAGCAGGCATGATGTCAGTATGGTTTTGAATAACTCATTGACTGGTTCATTTGTCTATTCCAGCCTCTGGTGAAAATCAACCCTATCCTATACAAACCCAGGACATTATGGAAACTAGTGATTATTTTGGTTGCATTTTGCCTTGTTCTCTGAGGTTTTTTCTCCGGCATTGTACACTTCCTCCTAGTGACTTGGAAAAAGACCATTTCAGGACTGAGACTATAAAAGACCAGAGGTCCCTTGGAGAAGGCGAGATGGAATTTCTTCATCATTCAAGAGTTTTAAATAGGACAGAATGGCATCTCTGCTTCAAGTTCTATTGCCAAATGAGAAAGCAAATGTGATTTTAATCTCTGAATTCATATCAGAATATGGATGTCTCCAAAATTTCTATGTCCCTGAATGTGGGCTTGTAATCTTGTTAACTTCTATTTTTCTTCTCTCAGAGTCACTGAAACCACACGATGACCTTCTTAATCAATGGAGCAAATCTATCCTTCCAGTTCTTCTTACAGAGTTATAACAATCTTTGGATTCAATTGCTCCAGACTCTTTTACTTGGAGAGATATTAGAAGTCTACAAATAGGACTTCACAGCACCTAGGCAGTTAGTACAAGCATTATGCTCCCAATGGTCAGGTTTTCTTAAGTGCATATATATAATTTCATATGCAAATAGCCTAGAAATTTATTTTTCTGTGTACAGAATGTACAGAAAATAGTTTCTGAGGGAAGATGTATACACTTGACTTTCACTGCCTCTTTTGAAGCATCTTTGTCTTTTAGATGTCCAGATGTATTAAGTCACTTCAGTTTTATCTGATACAGCATCATTATTATTTGGTATTTTAAGATTCATAACAGAAAGATTGTTCACAGGTGTAACTACGTCACAGGAAGTATGCAAAAATGCAAAGCTTTTGTCCAGCCCAATGATAATCATTGTGCTTACTGAATAAGATTCATGACATTATAACTTACTTAAATCTAACCCTATGCACAAACAGCCAGGACTAGAAAATAATTTTGTTCTAAGATTCTTCCTGTTCTCTTGAAAATAGGTTCAAGGAAAAATAACTTCTTCAAATTACTGTGGAGTCTTGATCAGATTATTTTGGTGAGGTGAGTGAGTCAAAGCAAAAATTGAGCTAGGTGATAAAATTCTCAAATCACAACTGATGATCTACATTGTCATTGAGGTGTTTTGGGGTTTTTTTCCCTCTCTTTCTGTTCTGTGAATTATTTCCACTGATTCATAGACAAGAGTAAAATGTACATTTTGATGTAGAGATGAGGAGTGTATATTGATGTGAATGTTGTCAATCAAAATAATTTCCTTGAAGAATATTAGAATTAATTTTGTAATCACTTAAAATTAAGCTTAATTGAAACTTGTTTTTCTTTGACTAGCATGAATAATTTGCTTGGCATGAGTAGCTGCCTTTCCACTTTCTGCTTCTGGTTGGTATTAAAGTGTCCTGCACTTCCAACACCTCAGAATGTAGCTTTCCTTCTTTCAACTAGTTGTCTTCCTGTGAAGTAACATCACTTCTTGTGATTCTTTATGATGCTGATAACTATTTTTGGTGAGACAACAGGGTACAAGACATATTATTCCTGTTGATGTTTCTTTTTTATTAAGGGGTTCCTCTCAGCCATGAAAATCTGATGGCTGTAACTTATCTGTCGTATCTTTTAAATCTGTTCAGCCTCAATTTGCCTTCTGTCCCATGAAGAACAGACTCTGCACAGTGGAGGTTTTCTGTGGAGTGTTTGCAGTGCACATCCAGTAACATGGTTGTGCTGCAGACTGTGCAAAGCACCATATTATTCCTTGTGAAGGTCAACATCCTGTACCAAATTTTCTCTGGTCACGCTGAGTTCACAGGCCATGTCCTGGAAGGAGCTATTTTGCACAACACTTCATTCTGTCAGTAGCCTAGTTGATGGTTGTATACAAATTCTGAACAATTGCCTAAAGTCCTGTTTTGAACCCCCTTTCAGAAAGCTTCCTCTACTCAAAGACTTCCAAGCTGAAAAACCCATACTTGGATGTAGGCCAGCACTGTACCTGTGGGACCACTGAATTTTTAAGCATGACTTCGAGTGTATGCAAGTTATGTACTCCATGTCAGCCTCTCTGAGCTCCCCCACACTTCCCATGGCCCTTGATGCCATCGAAGCCCCCCAGAGCTATCAGCCCCTGTTGCAGCACTGCTGCAGTCTCCAGATCCTCATAGCCCTGCCCTGTCTGGCCATGGTCTATGAGGATCTGGATGGGCTGGACACATGTGCCAGGCACATCTAAGGACCCATGTCCCAAGGGAGGGAGGTGTCCAAAGCTGGACAGGGCTGGGGCTGCTCTGGTGCCTCCCCAGGCTGCCCTGTTCCTGGATATGGGGTGAGATGGTGCCCAGCTGCCAGCCTACAGTGCTCCCAGCACCTTGACAGTAAGCAAAAAGGGATCATATTGTTGGAAGTTTTGCTGATTAGGATCTTTATCTATTTCTTATTTTCAAATAAATAGAACTAGATGTTTGATCTCAAAGACAAAATATTATTTAATCACAGGGAGGATAAAATCATGCACTTTTTAATGCGTTGAAATCTTTGAAAAGTGCATACAGTGGGCAATGCAAATATTTTAGCATGACATTCCTTAGAAAATTTTTGTAAAGACAGCTGAATTCACACCACATGCTTTGAGATAGTCCTGAGTTCAAACTGATATATGAAGTGATTTAAATATTCTGCTAAATTTGACAGGATATTAATGTATCCAAAGTTTATTAGGTGCATATGTGACCATGAATGAAATTCCAAATTTCTAAATCTGAACTGGTTGCAGATAGTCTTTTTTCCTGATGATGAGATCTTTTGTATTTCTTCTTTTTCTTGTCCATTCCAAACCAAAGATGTTGTGAATATGAGACACTGCTAGGAGATTTGATTTGATGGTGATTTGTTTGTTTGTTTGTTTGTTTTCTTTTTCAGGAATAGCATATTAAATAATGCACTTGATTATTATTTTTTTTCTTGTGGAGCAAGCACCCCCTATAGTTACTTAGTTTTAACTGTTTAAGAGGGAAGAACATAATAAAAAGATAGGTTATAGCACTGTGATGTTTTTGTGTAATAATATTTTACTCTAAGTTTATGTTAACAAGTAACTTGCTTGATATCCCTGTTGCCTTTCTCCTCGTTTTTCACCATTGTCATTGCACATGACATAGGGACTTTATGAAATGTGCTTTCTACTAATTGATCCATTGCAGTACTTTTATAGAGCTGTTCATATGAAGATTGTTGTACATCAATAAAGTGGGGTTTTTTATAATAATAAATAATCAGGTTGCAATTGTTTAGATTCAAAAAAGAGTTCTGTTCATTTGCTGGTAAATAGACATCTCCATATTGGGTCCCAGTCCTCTGAAGTAAGTCCCTGTTGGAAACAACAGGTGTATTTTGTCTCCAAGGTGTTTAACTCTGTAGGTATGTGAGTACATTGGACTTGACAACTGGCAGAAGATTGAGAGTATTCACAATTTGGACACCATTGATTAACTGATCCATCTCCAGCAATTGTGAAGCAGGAACTATGATAAGTCTGTCAATGCTGAACAATTTCAGAAGAACAAATTATTGCACACTGCAAGGCTATTCAAATGTTAATTTTTCCAATAATAAGTCTGACATTGAAGTTGGTACCCATGAAGATTTGCAGTTCTTTATTTTCTCAAGGCTAGAACAGCACTTCAGATTTTTCACTTAAAATATCTTTTGAAAAAAATTCTGTACAAAGTTTTTTATATAATAACTGCTATAGATTACTCTAAAAGAGAACAGGAAAATCCCAAAGTATTCCAGAATTCAAAGCTATTTCACTTACTTATATGGTTGCTTATGTACATGTCCAAGGGAAACAGCAGATGAGTTTAATGTCTTGTCTATCAGTTATGAAAGAAATAATCAGTTCTGTGTATTTTAACCCATATGTGGAAGCAGACAGCGATGGGGAGAGGTAGTCTTTTTAATGAAGACCAGGAACGAGAAAAAGTTTATATTAAAACTATTGTCAGTAAGAATGAAAGATTTGGAAATAAAACTGAATGTCTGCTTAGTATTTATACAATACAGGTGTCAAGATAGACTGTATGGTTTAAACATTCAGTCTATATGAATGATAACTGTTATTTTTATGTGATGAGAAGGATATGTTGAAGGTAGTGCAATGGAATGTCAGTTCTGATGAACTTTTGTCATAGACTTTCTACATTATATCTATAGGTATTTGAGATATGGCTTCCAGGTATTGTCCACCTGTCTCTAGGATTTTGTGAGGATAAATGCATTAGTATGTGAGTCATCAAGATGCTCTGATGGTAAGACACAAAGTAACTGTGAATATATGAACATGCTTTTGCATCTTTCTTAAACATAGATCTTTCCCTTGTTTCCTACTGGATTATTCTGGTATTAATCAGTCCTATTTTTACTTCTGTACATTGATCTACAGCTTTCCTCTTCCTCTGCACAATCTCCTTGTAGGACTCCACAACACCAGCAAGTCAGGTAAACTATTCCTTCTCATATTATTATTGAATAATTTATAGAACGATGGTAAGTTCAATGATGCGTCAGGCTCTCCATCATGTGAAATGATTACACAGGCACAGTGTGCATGCAACCAACCAAGAGAAAACTGCTTTAGTGAGACATAAGTGCTTTTTGAGGGAAGATCACTATGAAAGTCAGTGCTTATGTATTTCCACCTTTCTTTTATGAGAATATTTTGCATAAATTTAGTCTGAGAAAGCAACAATACCAACAACACTGTTTTTTCTCTATTGAAGGTTTTTGTTTGTAAAGGCATGTGAAAGAGTTCTTTATTTAAGTGAAATTCTAATGGATTGAGTGGGATTACTGTTATTCATTTATGACAGCTGTAAGAAACATTTATTGGCCAGAATCTGTGTAACTATTCCATGAAATGAGAAGCCAATGCATCTTGGAAGTATCAGGGAAAGTCTGAATTGCCAGCAGCATAACTGCAAAAAAGCTAGTCATGAAAAACCTGTCAAGTCCAAGTTGAAAGGAGCTTGGAATTGTTAGCAAAGATATCGTTTTCTTTTACTAGGTTCTAGAAGATTTTAGATACTCTTTTTAAAAAGGGGATTATATCAGAGATGCCAGATTCTTTAGTTTTCTCTGTAGAAAATCAACCCCTGGGGCACTGGATTTTGGATAACTGTTTTAGAAGACAGTTACAGATGCCTCTGAAGCACACTGTTTTACTTCACCAGCAATAACTTCAATTATTTGCTTTCAATTTTATGATGCTGCTCTTGTATGTGCCTTTTGGGTGATCAATATGGTGTTAATTGCTTCAAAAAAAAGATTTAAACTCTTCAATTTCTAATGATAGAACAGAATCAATACTTACATCAATACTGATACCATAGTTACATACACATTCTTCAAGTTCTGTTGCAAATTTACAAAATATACCCCATTTTCACATATGCATGCTACATACCTAGTTATGGCTGAAGAGATGAATAGAGTATATTCTCTGACAGAAATTTTATGTGGGAATTTACCCTTGGAGCTCTTAGCATAAAATATAACCTAAATATTAATAAGGACAAATGTTCAGAACCCATAAGAGGTGTTAAGGCATGCACTTTACAGATGAAGCCAGTATTACCTGCTACTGGTAGTAGCTGTAGAAAACCAAATTGAATGCTCATAAAGCAGTACAATATTAAACTTTAAAGCACTTGATAAATACAATTCAACAATATTAAATATTACTTGTACTTTTTCCGAATCTGTTATCAAGACAAGTACAATTGTACCTGAACTTCATATGTATTAAAGGCAGACATATCCCTAATTCAACCCTAGCTCTACACAGAACACATACTCCTTTCCAGTTCTACTTCATCTAATCCACTTAAAGCCATGCACAAAATCACAGTAGCATTGCATTTTGAAGGAAAATTATCTTTTAGTGTTCATAACAAACCCAGAAACATCCACAGAGTAGAACAAAATTGATTTCTGAAAATACACTAAGTTATTGCAGTCAATAAATCATTTTAAAGGCATAAGCAAAATTGTCAGCCAGTTCACAGGTGATAAGTATCACACATTACAAGAATGGCAATAATGCATTGTCTTCTCAGCATCAAAGAATTGCCTCTTTACAGTTAGAATGCTCATAACCTGTAGCCAGTAGTGTTCTTTCTTTGTACAAGATATTGCTGAAAAAATATTTTTATTTTATGAAATATTTTTTTAGTTTGTTGGAAGCAGAAAGCACAAAGAATTGAAACCACCACTGCTCATAAGCATCTACTGTCTAGAGTAGACACTGTGGCTGGGTGGAGATAAAGTGGTCTGTGTTGTCATGACATCGAGGAGGAATGTGGAGTGATCCTGGCCTCCCCATTCTCCTGCTTATGACAGTTAACTGTTCCTGGCAAAAGACATCAAGGCTGAAAGGAATGTTTGTGCGACTAAAAGCCCCACTTTGACTACAGTGCCACCCCCACACTTTACACCACGGTAGAAAACTGATGTATAAATGTTAGCCCTATTTCAGACCTATTTTTGTGAGATGAGTATCCAACACAAAAAACTAAGGACAGGTTCACGGGTTTGTCCTCCTCACGCATCCCAGAAGGATGCCTTTTGGTAAGATTTGCGCCTTGGCTACAAGTGTTTGATTTCCCCTGGGGAGTTTATGTCTGTAATTATAATAGTTTAGTTAAGCTATATAGCGATTTCTGCAATTTAGTGTATTATCACTAGCAATCTTAAGAAATGTGTATATGATGCAAGTGTAAATAAACACTGCAACCTTGTGAATGCAACTGTCTTGTGAATGCACCTGGACCTACAGTACACAGGCTGTTTGTGTATCTGGTGTCAGACCTATAGCAACATTTAAACTGGCATACCTCTTAAGACATAAATCCAGCCATCCCTAGCCCCTCTAATCTTTGAGGATTGGCTAGAATGCAAGGGGATTAATCTCTTACAAAATTTACCCTTAACTTCATGCAACCGAGTTTAACATAAAATTCAAGATATAATTTCTAGTATGTTTACTATTGTAATTCTAAGAAATATGTATTTCATTTTTAAAGTTCTTATCTTGTTTCTAGATGTTTCTTACTGCCTGGCTGTCCTGAATTTGATGAGGATAGAGCTAATTTTCTTCACTGTAGCTGGTATGGGGCTGTGTTTTGTATTTTTGCTGGAAAGAGTTGATAATACAGAGATGTTTTAGTTGTTGCTGAGCAGAGCTTGCACAGAGTCAAGGTCTTTTCTGCCTCTCACACTGCCCTTCCAGTAAGTAAGCTGGGAGTGCACAAGTACTTGGAAGGAGACACAGCTGGGACAGTTGACCTCGACTTACAAGGGGGATATTTCATATCATATAAACCGTTCTTCTCTCGATCCATGAGTTTTATGACTTTTATCTTTCCAGTTGTCTTCCCCCTCATTCTGCTGGGGGGAAGTGAGCGAGCTACTGTGTGGTGCTTAGTTGCTGACTGGAGTGAAACCACAACAGTAGTGTTTCAGTTGCTATAACAATGCTATCCTGATTATATAAATATTTCAACAAAATTATAAGAAGTCCCTGATGATGTATCAGCCTGTAAAGTCCTGGTATTCTTTCTTAGAAATAACTCCCATGTTTTCCTGGTGCACAAGAATATGTCTTTATCTTGAAAATTCTTCCAGGTTTGCCCTTTCAAAGTCTATTCTCATATTCCTTGTCTGCTTCCTGTCTTTCATGGAAGCTTATTTCTTTCTTTGGTAAAGGTCTACAGCACAGTCTCCTGTAAGGATTCAACCTGCTACTTTTAGTACAGATACCTTATCATAGTAATAGAAACTCACCATAGCCGACTGTGTAAACAATAATAAAATAAGTATTTACAAGATGTTTTTAAGATTTGAGGACTGAAGTTTTACATAGAGCATTTCCTACTTTGAACATCCTTACCTGATGATCTCACACTTAGAGCAAATGGGGTTTTTTGTGCAGGAATTTTCTTTTGATGTGGAAGAAAGGTGGATGGAGAAGAAGAAACAATAGGAAATCTTACCCCTTTTTCTTTAAAATTGTTTTGAAATTGTCACATAATTGATTGAATAATATCCAGATAGGGTATCTAATGATAATATAGTGCTGCAAGTGCTGTCAGTTTGATCTGTTGAACTTTCACAGTGGCTTTCCTAAACTTCTACTGAATTGCTTTCATTAACCACAGATAGAATATGTGTAATGCTTCTTTCTTCCCACTTTCCTCCTCTTAACAAGTAGCAATTAAATATATTCTTCTCAGCTTCCCCTAAGAATATGAACACCCTGTGGGATGTCTGTTCCAGTCTGTGTCTTTTGCATCAGTAAAATGTTCATAAATAACACTTCTATTTATAATAAATAAATAAAAAACCCTGACAAAGTGCTTCTTTCTCCATTTGCATTTCTGCAATGACACAGTTTTAGATATGCCCCAGGTTCATTGTTCCTTTCTGGATTAAAGAAATCAGTTTTACAGCTAATTTGCATCATTAGTATGAATTAAAGTAACTGAAGTAGTGTCTTGGCAAACCTGCACATCATTTGGGCTGTGTGTTTTATTATGCATGCAGAACACATGAAGGACCTGTGGTTTGAATGTTTGGTGTTTTAACTTATGGACATTAATGTTTTGAAATGTAGAGATAACTTATTATCAGTAATGTAAATACTGAAGCAACTTTGATAATTTTTTTTCATGTGTTCCTGTCTTTAAGGTCAAGCTTCAAAAGTGTACTTTCAAAAGAAAGATTTCCATGGTAACAAAAGAGAGTCAGGGAAAGAAGACAGATGATTTATTTGTTTTGTTTACATAACAAGCAAGCAAACAAACAAAAAAATCAAGGTTATTTTTTAACCAAATTTTCTGTATTTATTTATATGAATGAATGTATCTTACTCTGTCAATAGAATTTACCAAATTCAACAAGATTGCATGAATAAACAAGGAAAACTAAGGCTTCCCAAGACCACTCTAACAAACTTTTTATTTCTTGATGGTGGCCTCTTCTCTTTACATATAATCCTGTGTTCCAATCAAGTGAAGGGTTGTGGAGAAGCAAGCCAGAAAAATTCCAATGTATTACTAATTTACTTTTAAACTATATTTGTATCAGAGTTCAATTACAGAATATGTTTTTACCTCTGCTGGCTGCTTTAGCACAGGCACCTGTCCTTGATCAGCATGACTACCAAACTCTTAAGACCCTGTATATGTGGGATAGAGGGTTGAATGTCTGAAGTTTTCGACTGCAAGCGCCTAGTCACAACCCTCCATGCCAAAACCAGGAGTTCTGTATTGCCTGGACGTAGTGTTAGTCATCTTATGATTATAAAATGCAAAATATTAAGAGTTTGGCTAAAATGTTTTGTTTGGAAGGTTTCTTTAAAACAAATAAATTTTTTAATTTATATACTGCTAGAATTGTTAGCATAACTATGATATCATTTAAAATTAAGTTTTTCTGGTGTTTTTCTTTAAATTCTGTTTCAGATGAGAAATAACAAACATGAGCAAAGAAGAAAAATAGTATGTTTCAGAATGCTTAAAACAGAGCTTTCAGTCCTTTCAGGGATTTAAATTCTTCAAGTAGGAAACTCTTCACCGACCATACACGTACACATCCTTTTTTAGGATTTATTTTTAAACCTTTTAGATTAGGAAGGATAAACACATCTTCATTAAAGATATTTTAGAAATGATGTCTTTGTAAACTAGTTCTTAGGCATATATATATATTTCATGTATATTTCACATAATTAATTGTACTTCCTATGCAAATGAGTTCTATTTAGTAACATAAACTACCGTTAAAAATTGTACTGTGGTCCTTGGTTACAACTTTACATCACATCTTTAAACTGAGATACTTAAAATAGTTCAGGAAATATCCTATACCACACAGTTCTGGATAAACTGTTTAATGAATTAAGGAATGACACCTCCCTTATGTGTATCAAAACTTGTATATGGCCTTGACTTCCTTCTCATCATATCTTGTAGAACACAGAAACAATTTTTTTTCATTAGAGTAGCTCTAACAATGTTAACATTTGGTCCACCAAATCATGGTTATTTTTCTTTAAACAATTGTATTTCAAAATATGATACTGTTATCCAAACCACAGTCACCTGAAGCACTGAATCTCCTCTGTTGCAAATAATTAGAAGCTCAGACATTAGGAGTAGTTGCCCAAAAGTCAGAAAAAGAAAATGGAAACCAATTATCTCCTTAAAATCCTGTTTGCTGATCTTGCCAGTTCTTCATGATGAGAGAATGTCTAAGATGCCTACTTGTCTATTTAGTACAAAATGTAATGAAATAAGACCAGCTTAAATTGTCCACAAATTCAATGTGGTTCTTCTTATATTTGCCATATCCTTGTTTTCACAGGAAGCCTTTGTCTATCTTTAATCTTTGACCCACATCCAACTTCTATTGCTCATATCAGAAGGGAACCTTTTAAAACTGAAGGCAGAATTGGCTTGTATCATTTGAGGATAAAGTTTAGAATAAATGAATGCAGTAAAATGCTTAAAGCTTTCCAGAAGAAGACTTGGGAAGGGAGTTCAAAATTGGTTTACCATATATAAAAAACATGCTTTTCCCCCCCCCCCCCCCCAGTTTACCTCTATTGACAGCATTGATGAGATTGTGAGGTTCAACTACTTTTTCCCTGAAGAAAAAAAGGAAAAGTGAATGAGAAGTCACTATCCAATTTTTCACATTCCCATGATGACTGGACAGAGAATGGATGTCACAATGAATGAATGTTTTAATTACAGAGAATGGATGCACAGTCTAAAGTCTTTTTTGATTCAAAAAATATAGTTTAGGCAATTCTAATTGCTTAGCAACTTCACTATCAAAATATATATTGTGTTTTTTAAAGCTCATATGTGCCATGCAGTCCTATGCCTAATTTCCTAACAGAAATTCCAGCAGATAAAATTAGCAATTAAATAAATACACAAGTCTACCACTAAAGATACTTACACTAACATAACGGTTATGTTTTCATGATGATATTGTCTCTATTTCTTAAGCATGACAAGTGTTTTCTATTTATATACCCAGTATGTTACACTACGTATAAAGAATGGGTAAAAGAGTATGGGTAGTCATGGGTAAAAGAGGAACAGAATTATATGGCTTTATTAACACGACTAAAAACTGGATTTTCAAAACCAAAGGTTGCATTTCTAACACAAACACTTTAAAATAATGATTTAAAAATAGAGATATGAAATATTGTTTGAATCGTGAATGTATTTCCCATAGTTCTCTTCCTGCACATTTCCTGTTAAAAAGTTGTTCTTATTGATGTTAAAAATTCAACTTGACTAAGAATGATTATTTCAATAACATGATATTACTGTCATCTTTTTTTCCAGGGCATCTTCTCTTCTGAGTTTTCTATGTACTAATCATTCACAGGCAGGTGAGGTGTTGTAGTGTCTTTATGTGTATCATCTGTACAGAATATAATCAACCAGCCATTAGAATGATAATCTTCATCTGAGGCTATGTAACTGAGGGAATAAGTTTTAGAATTTTCAAAGTGTGTTTAGTATCAGTCCATCCACAAAAATGGATTGAAAGTTTTCCACTGCCTAAAGTAAGAATATGAATAAACCAATATATGGTCTAGAAGTTGTTTTGTTGCATAAGCATATTTTATACACTTGGTCAAAAGAGTACAGTAATTTCTTTTTCTGCTGGAGGAAGTATACCTCTCATTACAATATCTGCAGAACTATATTGCTCATTTGTGTTGCATATTGTCCTCAGTAAAGATACTACACTATAATGATGGTTTTAGATTGGAGTCTTGCATAAAGACAGACAGAGGCACTAGAAACACTGTAGAAGAGTGCCAGGGTGGAACCACCCTCAGCCTTTCCTTCTTTTGCTCCCATCCTAGGTCTGTGCAAAATGACAGAGATGTTTCTGCTAGATTGTTGCTGTGGCTTTACTGGGCAGCAATACACTGAACAAAGGGCTGCATAGCATCTCAATGTCCACCACCATAATTTGTCACCTGCCTCCTTAAAGTGATATTTTTCTGGACATTCCTTTGCAGAAATTTTTGAAGACAATAAGTAATAGCAAAAGATAAATTATAGCATTTGAGCAGATCTGTCTTGAATACCCATCATACTATTAACGGGACTTTTTCATCACACTAGTACTGGAGATTAGTGGAGGATTTTTTACCCATAGGTTCAGCCTGTCTTGCTCCTATCATGCTAGATAAAAACTACAGAAAAAAAATATACTTCAACAGTTGGAGAGACGAAGCTGGAGGGAAAAAATTCTGTCTTCACTGTGAAGCAATCCTATTGGGTAGAACAACTACAATGAAGCTGCCTAAGCCTCTACTGTAAACACCATATTTTGCCAAGAAAATCTCAGAAAATATGTCTTAATTATGGTGTAACACACTTAAAACTGTATGCATACATGTATCTATAAAATTAAGTTCAATAACAGTTTAAATGGATGCAAATAATCCTATGATGATTGAAGTAAATAGTAAGAAGTCTGGTAAAACATCATTCAACAAAAAGTGTGCATATATGCAGATTATATACAGAATAGACACTCTCTCTTAAATTCCATAATATATTTAGAAATGAAGAATTTTTAAAGGATTGATTCTGGTATTGGTATTCAAAATAAGTAGTGTATGAGACCACAAAGTTTCTCACTTCAACTGACAGGAATGTTTCTAGTGGAAATATGTAGAACTTTGGTAGTGTCTAGTGACAGATATTAATATTAGATTCAAAAGTATTTCACCTATTTAAATATTCAGCCCATGGACATTGGTCTTGAACATATCACATACTGTCCCCAAACTTAATTTTCTGTACATTAGTGTTACTTTGTACTTTACATACACTGACCCCAAATCCAGACCATCATTTCCTTATTGATTCATTCTAATGCAACCCACTGGTTCTGACAGTGAGTGATAGACTGAAGGACGGAAATCAATCAAATATATTTCAGTTTTTCCCCCTCTCTTTTTAATATAGTGCTATGTGTATGCTGCGTCAAATGTGCACTTTTTTCCATCTCTTAACAGAGTGAGAATAAGTGTACATCAGTTAAGGAAAGGAAAAAACCAACCTTGGTGAAATGCTGAATTTGCTTTTACTTTAAGTAGAACAAATTACTTCCCTGGTTGCCATAAACATATAAAAGAATTTTTTAAACTAGGGCAGATTTTATAGTGCAGGCATTAGCTGTTTCTTCTTGTGAGGTTTCATCATATGTAGTAATGTAATTTCTGGGTCATAAATATGTCTTGGTAGCCAAGCTGCTGCAGGAAATTGTGGTCTCTGAGATAAACAGGAGATAGTTAGTTACAACATGGAAATGTTTGGGCTGAGTATTAGTTTATTACAGGAACGTGATATTAAGAACAGAGAATAATACAAATAAGTTTTAATAGTTGGGTTTTTTCTTCTTAGTGGAGAATAATGCAAACCAGAAGGCAATCAAGCTCCCTACTCTTGAAAAACAATTGGGCTGTTGAGAACTAATTTCCCATTGACATGGTAATAAATAGTTATATAAAACATAATATAGTATCTGCTACAAGTTTGGAAAGATTTAACTTTTTATGTCTCGTACCAAATCTAGCAGTGATCAGGTATAAGAGCAGAACGGAGAAGTTTCCAACAGGAAGATATATAATTGAAGAAGGACTCAAGGAAGGGCCGCTGAATCAAAAATTCTGATAAACCAGAACCACAAGAGATGGTTATGTTTAATATATATATTTTATAATTTTAGATATGTTTACCGTGTATCAGCAAATAGATTAATAAATGCCAGTTGGTATTGCTTTGCTGTGATGTGATTTACCTAACTGTAGGCTATTTGTTAAGTATTAATTAAATTAACTGAAAACTCTCTGTAAGTTTAAGGTCCTAATAATAACTGAATTAGTTTATTTATTGCATTAACTGCCTGCAGGTAGGCAAATTAATTGCATGTCATCAAAGTTTATTTCATGCTGCTAATTTTTTTAACAAGCACACTGCTGAATATTAAATATATAATGATATTCCCATCTACCTCATTTAACAAGCTGTTTCTCTCAGCTCCATTGCCGTCAAGTACATACCTATCTGAGAAAGAATTCAAATCCATATCTATTTATTTAGTTTGATATATCTAATGCAGTACATGATTCATACTCAAAACAGACCATTAAGAAAGGGAAAGGACAATCAGCATGAAGTTACATCTAGGAGAAGACTGTGGCCCCAGTTCCTTCTTTTCTGTAGGAACAGTGTCAGTACTTGTGGCAGTACTTGTGTCTTTGCCTTCTACATCTCTTCAGCTCTCCAAGGAGTATGACACAGGAGCAGAGGAGCTCAAATGCTTCTGCGAGAGCACAAGGAGGACATTTCAGAGAAAAGGGAGGTTGCATTAAATCCCCTCTGCCAAATTTTATAGACATGAAATAAATGGACATGCAGAAATTTATTTGCAGCATAGTCTATCAGTGGGGAGATAGGAAAGAGCAAGTTAATGGTTCCAATGGGTGCTTTCAAGACACAGCTGACAGCAGCAATGCCATGATTTCCAAAACAGAAGCCAGAATTAAAGATGTAGCTGCTATTCTCCCTTATTCTACATTTCTTAAAAGTAAATGAATTCAAGTTTACTTCAGGTAGGTACAAATCCCCTGACTGAATATTTACATCTCATCTGAGGTCTGTGATGCTTCCTGTTTCAGAAGTGAGTATTCACGGTGGTGGTGTGGAAATGTGAACAGATCATGTGCTGAAGGAGAGGGAACAGCTGAAACACCAAATCATTTGGCAGACCTTAGTAAGAAGTGGGTGCACCTACAGTGGCATTAAATAATTATCCCAGTTACCCCCATGGACCATACTTTGGGCAAATCAATGAAAAAGACTTCAAGATCATGGACTTGATTCCCCTCAGATGAAACTAAACTGGCAGATGAGTTCCATGATTGTGCCTAGTGCACTCCCAGTTCTATGGGCCATTTTGTCCACAGGTCTAAGCTGGTGTGAAGTAGGTTTTAATCATTTTAAGCATGCTCATGTCAATGTCAAGTCCTCAGTGCCAGCTGTTCAGATCACAGATGCACATTTATTGTTCTATATCACTTCATAATGTAGACATGGTAAGAATCCACTTATAGATATGCCCTCCACTGGGGGAGTAAGATGTCAGGTTTCCATATAACTGTTATGATTTACTAGCAATGATGAATTCTTTTTGATTCATATCTATTTTTCATTAAAAAAAATGCCTCAAAACAATAGCTCACACTCAGCTGTGTTTTAGGAAAAGAAAAAGCCATTCTCAAAGTTTATTTCTGTTCAGATTTAGTTCAACTAATCTGTCTAGCTTTTGCAATTAAAATATACCTCATCCAACTTAGTCAGATAATGCTGCAATACAGAAAAATATTGCCTTTGGTCAAAGTAAGTTACTCTTATCTTCAGACAATGAATCACTCTCATAGTGCATGATTTGACAATTTAAGTTCAAAATAGCATTTAGGTTCAGCTATCAGCCTAGGAAGAAAAGTTCAAAAAGGGGTTTTGTTTGAGTTCCAACTAACTTCCTGATTCAATGTAGGGGCTCTTTTGTCAAAAAGCCCAAAGAGAAGAAGAGGAAGAGTGTCCTTGGCTTATTTAAGCAGACAAGGCTCTCTACAGAAATTTAACAAAAATACCTTAAACAACTCTACCCTGCCAGTTACTTTCAAGTATTAGGTCCCTTCTTCAAGTAGGCTATAGTTTCAGAAGCTTTCATGACTCAGTCAGCCTGTCACTTCTAAAAAGCTGCTGCAGCAATTGAGGAACATTGTTGTCTTGATGTAATCCTGATGAGTCACACTGTGACACCCTGTGAACCCAATATGCAAAAATTCTGCAGTCCTACATCCTAAGAATCCATGCAAATCTTTTGTCAATTTTGATCTACATGAAATTGAAGATTAAAATTCTGCTTTGAATCTGGAATATAATAATACGCTTACAGGCAAAACAAACCTCTAAACAACAGTTTTTAATTTGTTTCATCATGTGTAAGCCATGCAAAGTTCTGAATTATGGATAGTTTTGATAATGTGTAAAGAGGATCACATTAGATTCTGGGTTCTTTAGAAAGGTCAGGTGGCCCTGATGCTAAACTGTGACAGTTGCTAACCTCAATAATAACAGATAGAAAACAGTGAGAATATGTTTAATGTTTCACTGTAAAGGAAGGAAAAAACATGAAAAAGAAGTCTCTTATGGATGGGTGAACTCCTACCCCAGACCCTAGGAAGAAAAGGCTTGTATGTCTAAGCGTGTATAAAAACAGTGCTACGCTACGAAACAGGGGACACTGAAACTTGTTGGCTGTCGGTAGCCTATTCTGCAATATAGAAGTCTCTGTAGCTAAGCAATAGCATAAATAAACATTGAAGTATCTGACATGAAACATATATATATCACAAGTTTGGTGTGTTTTTATTGCTGGTCAGGCTCTTGTATGAATAATAGAATCACCAGGGTTGGAAGGGACCTTAAACATCATCTAGTTCCAACCATCCAGCCACTGGCAGGGACATCTCCTACTCACTAGATCATGTGGATCAGAGCCACATCCAGCCTGGCTTAAAAAAATTCCAGGGATGGGGCTTCCACCACCTCTCTGGGCAACCTGTTTCAGTGTCTCACCACCCTCATGGTGAAGAACTTCTTCCTAATGTCCAATCTGATTTGACCCATCTCTAGTTTTAATCCATTCCCTAGTAGTAGTCCTACTACTACCTGACATCCTAAAAAGTCCTTTCCCAGCTTTCTTGTAGGCCCCCTTAAGATACTGGAAGGCCACAAGAAGGTCTCCCAAGAGCCTTATTTTCTCCAGACTGAACAACTCCAACTCTTTCAGTCTGTCTTCATAGGAGAGGTGCTCCAGCCCTCTGATCATCCTTGTGGCCCTTCTCTGGACATGTTCCAGCATGTCCATATATTTCTTGTAATAAGGGCTCTAGAACTGGACGTAGAACTCCAGGTGAGTTCTCACAAGAGTGGAGTAGAGGGAGAGAATCACCTCCCTCAACCTGCTGGTCACACTTCTCTTTATGCAGCCCAGGATATGATTGGCTTTCCAGGCTGCAAATGCACACTGACCGCTCATGTTGAGCTTCCTGTCCACCAGTACACCTGAGTCCTTTTCTTCAGGGCTGCTCTCGAGCCAGTCACTGCCCAGCCTATATCAGTGCTTGGGATTGCCCTGACCCAGATGGAGGACATTGCACTTGGTCTTGTTGAGCTTCATGAGGTTGGCATAGGCCCACCTCTCCAGCCTGTCAAGGTCCCTCTGGATGGCATCCCTTTCCTCCAGTGTGTCAGCCACCCCACACAGCTTGGTGTTGTTGGCAAACTTGCTGAGGGTGCACTCAATGCCACTGTCCACATTGCTGACGAAGATGTTAAACAAGACCGGTCCCAGTACTAAACCTTGAGGGACTCCACTTGTCACTGGCCTCGACTTGGACATGGACCCATTGACAGCCACACTTTGGGTGTGGCTGTCAAGTCAGTTATTTATCCACTGAACTGTCCTTCCATCAAACCCATATTTTATCAGCTTGGAGACAAGTATGTCATCTGGGACAGTGTCAAAGGCTTTGCTCAGGTCCAGGTAAATTGTTCTTCCCTTGTCTATTGATGTGACCTTCTCATAGAAGGCAACCAGGTTTCTCAGGCACGATTTGCCCTTGGTGAAGCCATGTTGATTGTACCCAATCACCTCTTCTCTATTATTCTGCCTCAGCAGTGCCTCCAGGAGGTCTGCTCCATGATCTTACCAGGCACAGAGGTGAGACTGACTGGCCTATAGTTCCCTGGTTCATCCTTCTTTCCATTTTTGAATATGGGGATTATGTTTCCCCTTTACCAGTCAGTGGGGACTTCACCGGACTGTCATGACTGTTGGAATATGATAGAGAGAAGTTTGGTAACGGCTTGTGCCGGTTCCCTCAGTACCTGTGGGTGTATCCTGTTGGGTCCCATGGACTTGTACACTTTCAGGTTCATCAGATGGTCACAAACTTGATCTTTACTTATAATGGTCAGTTCTTTCTTCCAATACCTGCCATTATATTCTGTGACTCCAGAAGTGTGGCTGGAGCCACAGGGGGTGTCCTGGTGCATTGTCCCTGGCTTGCCTCAGGGCAACTAATTGAGACCCTTTACTAGAACTCCATTCCTCTTCCCCTGATGTGCTGCCCCACTGTTTGTCACAGGCAAGCGTGAGATTATCGACCCCTTCCCTCTTCAAATCTAGTTTAAAGCCCTATCAATGAGTCCTGCCAACTCTTGTCCCAGAATCCTTTTCCCTCTCTGGGACAAGTGTGTCCCATTGGCTGCTCGAAGCTCTCGTGTTTTGTATAGCGAGCCATGACTGTAAAATCCAAAATTCTGTCAACGACACCAGTTCCTGAACCATGAATTGACCTGTTGGCTCTTCCTGTATATTCCATCAGTGATGTCAAAGAGATGGAGAAGAACACAACTTGAGCTCCTGATCCTTTTACCCGTTGCCCCAAGGCCCTGAAACATCTTTTAATTGATTGTGAGCCTCTCATTGCTACATCATCACTTCCCACCTGAAAGACCAGAAGCAGGCAGTAATCTGAAGGACTCACAAGGATGGGAAGTTTACCTATGATGTCTTTTACCTGGGCACCAGGGAGACAACAGACCTTTCTATGAAGTGGGTTTAGTCTGCATATCAGACCCTCCACTCCCCTCAGCAGGGAGTCACCTACAACAATGACCCTTCTATTTCTCTTTTCAGGGGCAGTTTTGATGGTTGGCCTGAGGTGAGTTTGCCTTGGTGGCTCTTCTGGCCTTTGTGAGCCCTCGTCCTTGCAGCCAGCTCCTTCTGCAGAACCCCATACCTGTTCTGCAAGGTCATAGGTGGTGTGCTTCTTAAAGGACCACGCTTGCTCCATTTGTTTCATCTGGAAGAGTCCTATTCCCATTGACCCTGCTCATGCAGGTTACTACAGAAAGGCTGGGGGGCTTGCTGATGAGAGGCTACGGAATCCTCTGTTCCACTAAGAGTTACGTCTCGTTCTGTTTTCGTAGCGATCAATGTGCGGAAATAGTCAATTTGCCTCTCACTCTCCCTGATGTTTCTCAATCTACTCACCTCTTCCCTGAGCTCTATCACTTCATCTTGGAGCTGTGCCACCCGGCTGAGCCGGTCATCACAACCTGCTCACACCGCACGCAGCCATGGTCAGCATTGCCCCCTGTTGCGAGTGAAAGGCTGTGGCATTCCTCACAGCCTGTAGCCTGGATAACAATATCCATGTGGGTGGGTTCTGGGAGCACTTCCTCCTCCACATAGCCACCATCACTCCTGCAGTAAATTGCAACACCTCACGTCCTGCCCAGTGAGCTACAAACAGCAGGTAAAACAGCCCAATAAGATGCAAACTGCAGCACACGCACACCCCACCCCCCTGGGGTTCACACAATCAGTTCCCTGTGGACGTCGAATAGCTTCTGCCCTCCCGGAGGCTTCTTATAGACTGATAAACGGTGGGTGATGATGGATTTGCTCACGCTAGCTCGGCAGCCCGCTCACAAGCTACCAGCCCCCAGCACAGGCAAACTGCTTTTCCCGGCTTCAAAAAGCCCCCCAAAGAGTTTTTTGACGGCCCTTTTGGCTTCAGATCGCTTCCCCAGAGCAGGCTTAGCAGATTTACCTGCCCCAAAGCTGGTCTCCGCAGCAAAATGAAGTACAACTTGAGACCAGATTTGTCATGCTTACAGAAATTAAAACTCTTGACTTCTACTCTAGTAGTGTGTGGGTGGTGACTGCTTCTGAGGGGGCTTGTAAGGACTGTATTAATACTTGGGCTTCAGAGCTTAGTCAAACGGATGATCTTCAACAAGGTGAGAGCTCTGCACTGGGGCAATCTGGTGGATAAGGTTTGTGCTATTTTTAGTCGGGAGCTGGCAACAAGGATCACTGTTTTACAGTTAAGTCTGGTACTTGCCACCCCCAGGGGAAGAACATGCCTTACTTGACCTTATTTTTGCAGTTCAACAGTAGCCCACAAGTGTATTAAACCAAGGTAAAGGATCAGGCTAAGAAGAAACATGGGGTGAAACCATACATATTTGGAAAATATTAGTATATTTTGGGAAATAATAGAAATGTCTGAAATGGTTAGACTTTTGATATGAATACAATATCTAAAGGTTGAAGGTTATATAGAAATGTATGATTTAATATTAAGGTAACTACATCAAGGAATTTTAATAGCAATTTATGGCAGCAAGAGAATCCAAGTAATATGTATAATCTGGAAATGTCCTGGATAAACCCTGAGGAAGCTTTCCTATACTGTAATACTCCCTTGGCATAATTGTTAGCAGGACCCAAGATAGCTATATTAAATTTAGCTGAGGCAAAGAACTTTTGTTTTTCTTTTTAAATGCTGACATAAGCAAAGTGGGGTTTTTTTTTTCCTATAGTATTCAACTTGTTAGAATTTACAGGCTATAAATTATGTTTGTTTCTTTTTGTTTCTTTTTTTTTTCTTTTCCTTTTTTTTTTTTTTTTTTCCTGAGGTTTCTTAGCTTACTGGATATTATTTTATAGCAGAAAAAAAGGGTTTTTTCCCCCCTTCCTTTCAAAAAGTAGCTCCGCATTTTAATTTCTTCAGTTTAATCAAAGACTAAATAATGCACAATATCATTACCTTGCTTATACTGAAACATGCAATTATTCAGGTCCTGGATCAAGTCTGAATACATGTAAAATTTAAAAAAGCAGGAAGCAGAGTAATATAGATGACATGACATTACTAAAATGTCATTTTAAGTCATGTTCAGGACAGAATTAGTTTTCACTATGATATTAAAGATTATTTTTTCTTTATCATGGACTTACTGCTTTTAAATATATATTGCTAATCAAATTAAATGTCACGTAAAGTCTGGAATTATTTAATCTGTGTAAATTAGAAAAGGAATAATTATTATAGTCTGTATTTCCATGGTCATTTGCAGGCTAGTGATATTTGCCTTATTTTTTAGAGTGTAAATCAGAACTTTTAATACCAGGATTATGGAAGAGATGCAGTGACATACTTTGCTCATTTAGATTGTGTAAGAATTATTAGGACTGTTTGGACATTTTGGTGACCAAACACACTGATTCCTGGAATTAACAGTGCTCACAGTCTAGAGTAACGGCACATGTTTTCCTTGTCATCATTCGTTTTTCTTTATCTCACTTTCCTTGAAAGCACATAAGTAGATATGCAAGGAAAGTAAAGCCCTGATTGCATGTATGCCCCCTTACATTTTCCTCTCCATCTTCCCCTTTTGCTGTGAAACCACACAAAAACCAGACCTATAAATAAAGCAGCTAATGATGGCTGATTTGACATTCAGTATTTAAGCCTTGAGTTACCTCTTTAATATGTCATGCATAGTTGAACTTCTAGGATGACTGTAATTATTGTACTTTGTGTTTCTTTTCCAAATTGGTGGAAACCTGATATCATAATGCCATTTGAATAGTACATGGGGTATATGAGCTAAATAATTCTCTGATTTAGAGGCAAGCAGGCAGTACAAAGATTTCTGCAGGAATAGCTGGCTTAGAGCTTTCCCCAGACTTGGAATAGCTCGTATCTGATAAGTGTAAAGTCCTGGTTATGAGCACACCCATTTGACTACTGGGGGCATTGTAAAGGTTGGTTTTGAATTGGAAAACTGTAGAAGGAATTTGAGAGGTGGTGACAATTTCTAGCTAGTTTAATTTCTCTTGTAATAGGTGGCATGTGCTTTTTTAAAATTTGTATATTAAAAAACCATGCAATTTTATTGTTGAAATGCAACAATTCTGCTTTTAGACATCAGTTTTTCAGATACCATTATGGTGCTTAAGATTGGTGCTAACCTTACTGCTTATAACTTTCTGTATTTACAAATGTGTTGAAAACAGAAATATTTCTACCAATTAACTTTAGTGTACTGCAGAAATAAGCAATATAACACTTGATTTATGTCAACAGGTGTCCTGAGTTAGTTTTGTGCTGATTCAGTTTAGCTTGTTTAGTCTTTTATTGAAACATGGTTTTGGTACACTTTGCTACCATTTAATCATTAAAATCAATTTAAGTATTAATCTTAATAATTCAGTACACAGGTTGCATTATTTGCTTATTTTCTTTAGTTCATGTTGTCTTAGCAGATCAACAACTGTATTACTTCTTAATGAGGGTTACTGTGAGGTTGCAAGAGAGGAAATTGCCTCTCAGTTTGCTGGAAAAGTGTATTCTCATACTGGCAGAAACCTTCAGTACCAGCAAGATACTCTCATTTTCAGAGTGATACATCTCTCTGTCATCTCTCATCTCTTTCTTTCTTTTTTTTTTTTTTTTGTAGTTGCTAAATTGCACAATAAAAAACTTTGTGTATGAAAAATAAACTACATACTGCATTGCCTAAAATAATTTTATTTTTCTATGTTTATTTACCACAGAGAAATTAATATGGAATTGAACATCAGTATATATCTTTGTTTCCATTGCTATGGAAGATTGTGATGTGCTACAGATGACTGAAATGCTTTTTAAGTACTTATTTCAGCTATTTTATAATGAATAGTCATGACTGGTCAAATGAAATCACCATATTATTGTTTCTTAGCCCATATGGAAGGGTTATTAGATTTTTTAAATATGTTTGAAATTGAATGTTTACAAAAACTTTAAAATTAACCTTCCACAAACAAACAAAAGTGATTCTATTTTTATTTCCTATTCTGGGAAAAGAAAATGTGAAAGATTCCTCTCACCCTGATGAGAGACATTTACTGGGATTGAGACTCATTCTTAAAGCCAGCAACTGAGCTGTTTTCCATCACCTTTTATGCTTACTAAGCTATGTTGAGTGGTGTCTAATAAACGTGACCTTCGGAGTACTGTAATCAATGAGGTATCAGGACTCCATAAAAAAGTTTCTGTAGTGATATACTTCTATGCAAAACAAAGCATTAGAACCCATGAGTACCATATGACTGATAGCACTAGGAGTAGTTTAGATTTAGAAAGATTAATCCAGAACATAGAGTTCACTATGAAAGCTTTCTCAGTCATACATTCTACTCATTTATTGTAACAGCAGAAAACTGGTGCTAATAATTATTTTAATTCCCATACTTTAGTTAGAATATGCATATTGTGCCTTTTATATCTCAGGGAAAAATCCTGATTATCATCTCTTTCTTTAAAATGATAGCCATTATAATTCCAATTTAACAGAGCGTAACAGCTTTCTCATCTATATTCAGTCATTCACTGTTAGCTTACAATGAATCAACCAATCAGTGAACAAAGGGTTGCTATTATAAAGTTGTTGCCATAATTAAGAGAAACAAGAGAAACTTCCCTCAAATTCGACTGTTTTCTAGGGAAATGCTATGGTGTAGTAAAAAATATCAGTTTGAAAGACTTTTTCTTTTAAATGCTCATTTTCCAAAGTTGAAGTTAAAAGAGTGTTTATGTTTAAAGCTGTTGCGGTGATAACTGTTCAGAAAAGTAGATTGTAATGAAAAATAGCTAAGACTGCAAAGATCTGGATTCAGTTTCAATGTGTTGGTAGTTGTCCTATGTCATTACATTTTCTTAGCATGTGTTGAAAACATGTTCTGTTGCTCCTTCATCAATTGCTTTTCAGTAAATTGAGGCAATTTATTCTTTTTTTATTTTTTTTTTTTAATAATAGCTTTTACGCTCTAAACTGTAAGAGTATACTTCCTCAACTTTCCTGTGACAGCTTACATGTCTGGTATTTTTAAATTTCTGTGAAGAAAGGAGATACCACTACAACTATCAAAAACAGGTTTGAAACATTTTTGAGTAGCAAATATGTTTGTTTTTCTAGCACTAATAGGAAGAGCTAAACAGTTGCACACATTGTCAAAGCATTGATAAACCAGAGATCTTAGGTGCAGTTTTATACTTGTTTATGTTTAAAAATATCATAAAAATATACATTACAGTCCTGCATTATGGTGTTTATGATATGTGTTTCTGATCCTTGTGATGTTCTCTGTATAAAGTTCCTCAACTCACAATCAGTTTGAAAAAGACATGCTTTTGGAGGTACATCTGCAGCTTATGCCAGTTAGTTGAAAAAGTCATTAGTGATTTTTTTTTTGCTACTCATCATCTTTCCTCTCCCATCAACAATTTAATGAGACAGTCCCCTTAAAGTGAGACAATTTTGAAGAAATGCAGCTTTGAGCTGCCAGGTTCTCATCTTCACTGATATGTAAATACAAGAGAGAAAATTTGTTGAAGTATTTGTCATTCTACAGTCATGTTTGATAAAACTCAAACCTTTTTGACAAGTACACTTTGTTAATACACTCATACTTACTTTATGCTATGCATGGCACTGTAGCCTATTCAGCAATAAAGGCTACACACCCTCTAGATCAAGGCCAGTAATCCTACGTTATATTTTCTATTTTTCTGGATTTCTGTTCCTTTACTAATCTAAATATGACTGAATCTAAATGTGTGAAAGATTAATATGTTTGTCTAAGATGCCTTTTAGACTTCAAAATTCTAAAACTGTCATCTCTCAACATCTGGCTTGTAAGTATTTTTTTCTGTGGTAAAAATGACTGTTCCTAAATGGTGCATGAATTTACTTCCATAAAGTGACAGAAGTTCATACAATGAAAATAAACCAAGAAAATTATTTTAACTCAAAATAAAAATAATTAAAGTGAACAACTTAGTATTGAGAATTTTGAAGGAAAAGTGTGTGCCCGCACTGATGTTAATTTGACCTCCAGGAAAATTCTATTATGTCTCAAATATTAATTGTGGACTTCTCAAATACAATATTTTCTTATCAAATGGAATCTCCATAGTTTTGTGTTTTGTGAATGTTTTTAATTACTTGAGTCAGAAATAATGATAATAACGCACATTGGCCCAATCATTAGCTATTGTATCTTTGTGTAACACCACTTAAACCAATCAAAACTGTAAAAGAAGGAATCATTACCTGTGAGACAGGTGACAGCTTCTTTTCCCAATGAACTCAGATTTTAACATATATAAGACATAGTCTGAGATGTGATATCATACTAAAAATGACATCATGACTGACATTTCTTGGTTTCTCATCAGGAAAAAAATATTTGAGTCTTCATGAGAGGTTAACTCTGATATTCCCAGAGCACTGATGCTTCCAAGTTAATATAAAGGAACAATAGTTTGTCAGAGAACTGTCCATCTAGCTGTGCATTAGCATGGCACATTAAAAATCCAAACAACCAGACATAGAAATAAGTTAAAATTAGGACATATGTAAAGACTATATCTATTAGGTCAACACCACTCTTTCCATGGGGTCACAAGTCCTGCCAAGACCCTGCTCCAGCTTAGGCTCTTCGTGGGGTCACAGCATGCTTCAGGCACATCCACCAGCTCTTTCATGGGTGTTCCCATGGCCTTCAGGTAGATATGTGCTCTATTATTAATCTACATGTGTTGCAAGGGGACAACCTGTCTTACCATGGTTTTCACTGTGGGCTGCAGGGGAATGTCTGCTCCAGAGCCAGGAGCACCTATCTCTAAAAGGAGGGTAAGGACCCCCTCCTTCTTCACTGGCCTTGGTGTCTGCACAGTTTTTTCACTTACATATTCTCACTCATCTCTCTTGGCTGCTGTTGCACAGCATTTTTTCCTCCTTCTTAAATATGTCATCACAGAGGCACTACCACTGTTACCAATAGGCTCAGCCTTGGCCGGTGGTGGTCCCATCTTGGAGCCAGCTGACACTGGCTCTGTCAGACTTGGAGGCAGCTTCCGGCATCTTCTCACAGAAGCCACCCCTATATCCCTTCCACTACCCAAACCTTGCCACACAACCCAATTACAATTATGAAAATACATTCAAGGAAAGCACTATTGTTCATCAGAGTGCTGGAAATGAGGATCAGATTCAGACATTGGAGCATTTAATTTCCTAAAGAATCATAGATTACTCTTTTTCCACATGAATTTTGTCTTTTGAGGTGAAATCAATGTTATTTTAAACAGAAACATAATATGGGCTATCACAGTTTGACTTCTTTTGAGATTCAAAGGGACCGTAGCATTGCTTGTGATTTCTGAGGCCTGGATATTTGCTGAAGCACTAATGTGTATGAGTGACTGGCACCATTATTTTCTGACCATATATGCTGTTCTAAGAACAGTTAAGATACTGAAATCCTTTTGTGAGACTGGGTTATTAGGAGCCTAGACTAAAATGGATCTATAGCTCAGCTGATTATTTTTAAGCTTTTTAGTTCAAATAATACTTGAATTATCAGAAATAACTCCACAGTCATATGACGACAAAGAATCCCTTTGTTAACATTAACAAAGGATTTCTATTTAATTAGCAATGTGAAGGGCAGTAGTTTTTGCACTACTTGACAGTACCACAGCCTTTAAAAACACAGTTCCCAACAATTGAATAGGTATTCCAGAAGACTTTTTTCATGGATATTCCAAGTATTTCAGGAGACCTTTTGATGAACAGTCTGAATCATACAGCATTAAGCAAGGATGACACCTTGTAGTAGACTTGTGTAGTGTGGCTGACACATGGGAGGGAAGAGATGTCCTTCAGAGGGACCTTGACAGGCTTAAGAGGTTGTCTGTGCAAATTTCATGAAGTTCAATGAGGATGAATGCAAGCTCCTGCATTCCCAAGCACAAATACAGGCTAGGAAATAAAGAGACTGAGAACAACATTATAGTGGCCTTCCAGTACTTAAAGGGGAGCCGACAGGAAAGATAAGGGAGAACTATTTATCAGGCAGTATAGTGATAGTGAGAGAGGTAATGGCTTTATACTAGAAGAGAGTAGATTTGTATTAGATATTATGAGGAAATTCTTTATGGTGAGGGTGGTGAGGCACTGGAACAGGTTGCCCAGAAAAGTTGTGGATGCCCCCTCCCTGGAAGCATTCAAGGCCATGTTGGATGGGGCTTGGAGCAAACTGGTCTAGTGGAAGATATCCCTGCCTGTGGCAGGGGGGTTGGAAGCAGATGATCTTTAAAGTGCCTTCCAAACCAAACCATGCTATGATTCTATGATGACTGAAGTGTTCCCACCACAGATAGTGTTTTTAGTTCTTTAGTTCCTTCCTCCTTGGAAACCAGGTGAGGTTGAAAAGTGTGGGCGGAAGTGAACAAGAATACATAGGGCCAATTCAGGATTCTAACATGGGTACTCTAAATCTTCCCTGGCAGCATATGTTTCTATTGACAACTTAAAAAAATCAGGTCATAACCTTTATACTCTGAATCATATTCTAAGGTGACCGTGTAATTAATACCTCCTATCCACTGATAATAAATAGGCTACCTTAGTCTTTACCTTATTTCTCAAATAAAAATAAAACTAAAACAAAACAAAACAAAACCATAATTTTCTTCCTGTCATACTCCTCTTTGTGACTAGTGTATGAAAAAGGAGGCCTATTTATTCAGAATGTAAATCTCATCCATGATGGATTTTTTTAACCCATGACACTGATCTTGTAGAGTGAAAATTAAGTGTATTTGATTGTGTTTTTTATAGCATATAGAGTCTAATTTTGTACTTTAAAGAAGATAGATTTCTAATTAATTTACTGGTATAAATTTGATTTGCAATAGCTCAGCAGTGGGCACTTTGTTTCTTCTTTTAATGTTAAAAACCAGATGGATTTTCAGAGGTGCTGCATGCTTGCAGTTCTTAGTGAAGTTGTAAGTCATTTTCATAATATCATGCTGGCATAGAAACATATGTTATTAAGATCACAGAACGGATTTTGTTGTTCAGAAATAACTTCTGTTGCCAAAGAGGAAAGAAATTGGACGAGCAAAATGAAACTGTTATTGCTTTGTGGCTTATTGCATGGTATCTCTTCCTAGCACAATAGCAGTTCATAAAGAATGGGGTGAAGAATTGTAGAGAGATGGTTCGTTTTTCTAGTCATCCCAAGCTTTATAATTTGTATAAATTTATTTCTCTTTTCCAGGATAAATAAAAAAGATAGAATGAAACTTACCTCACCCAAACATTATTTTCTCATTCTGCCTTCCACAGGAAGGACTCTACCTCACTCCAAAAAGCTGCCAGTCCAAATTGTCCTCAGAAAACTGCACTTCTAGAAATTTAGATAATTTCCTGAATATTGTTTCAAGAGAGATAAGCACTTCACAAACATTCCTCTCTGACCTGCAGACAAAGGTGCACCCTTGATGTGTTTTCACTAACAATGCCAAAATCCAGGAGTCTGCAATTCAGCAGAAGAGACCTATGTGGGCAGTAGGTGTGCAGCTAATAGAGATGAGCATTACTGCACACCCTGCTGCCAACATCTTCTCTATGCCTGCTGTTCCTTCTCCCACTTCACTCTCTCCCCTCTGCACAGAAGATACTGGGATAACCATCTGGAAATGTATTTCCCTGTTGGTATCCCTGGGCCTAAATGATGTCAGCAACTCTTAAGGGTACAATTTCCACTTTTGAAAACAGATACTAAAAAGCAAAGCACTCAGATGTTCTGGGGGATGTAACTTGTCCATACAGTGCTGTAGGAAACACCAGCTAGAGAAAGCCTCAGAAAAGCTCTCAGAAGGAACAGAAGCTACAGTACAGGACACTGCTTCTGCAGTAGCACTCCATCCTCCTCTTTTATTAGAAAAAATTCTGACATCCAAGCAGGTTTTTCACATTTATTTTCATTAAGGACAGTATCATAATTATTCTTTACATATTGATTATTTATTTTGTCTAAATTTTCATTTTCTCTCCCCACATAGCTTCCTGACTTTCAAAATATTTTCTTCTTGGTATTCATGCTTCCCTTCATTTCTTTTATCATCCTGGTTTTTTTTTCATGAGTTTTGTTTTAGCTTTGGTGGAAATAAACACAGTAGGAAGTAAATTTTCTGAGACAATCACTATCCTTTCTACTTAGGTAAAAAGTCTACCATTTGTTATGCTTTATGTAAGTTAGTAAGATTGATTTACTGGAAGTGAAAGTGAAGGGTAGGGTGAATTGTATTAAATAAGTAATGGCAATCTTCCTTCCCCCACTATTACTGCATTGCATGACAAAAGTAAAATGATGCAGTTACACACTCTTCTTTCTCCCATTACCTCCACTGCCTGCACCCACTGAAAATAGGCCTGACACTACAGATGGTATTGTGAATTGTTATTATACCCATTTTCACCACCAAGACTACCTCCAGATATGAAATACCAATATATATTTTAAAATGGAATGGATTAATATTCAAGGAATCCTCAATGCTTTTGTAAATATGATTCCTTTGTCTGCTTCAAATACTTTCATGGAAGAAGATCAAGATTTGTGAATGAGCAGTACCAAAAAGACTTCTTAAGCTACCTGCTATTAGTCATCAAGCTTACATCAGAAGACCAAAATAGAATCTGAGTTTTGAAAATATTCATACTGAGTATAAGTTGCAACACTGCTCCATGCTCAGGTGTAAGAGATCATGGAGATTTCTGTTCTTCTGACCCTTCCTCTGAGATAAAATTTCTGAACACTAATATTGGTGTCATTCAAAAGAGTTGAACTTCTGGAACATTAAACCAATATTTAGAAATATTTATACAAAGCCTGTCAAAGTCAGTAGGCATTTCTCTGTTTGCTTCAGTGATGCAGAACCTGGGCCCTGATTTCTGATAAGACAGATCTTTAAGTGCTAGAAAAAGCCTGAGAATTTCATAGGCTTATAACTTTATCGGACTAATATATTATATTGAACAGTTGTTTTGATATACTAGATTCTGTGTTAACTTAATCTGTATTACTTTCTTAATGTTTAATATAATGTACATCTATATTTAAATGTGCTAAATAAAATCATATAGTATTAAGAATACTTTGAAAGTATGTATTGTTGCTGTAATTAAGCCATATCACTAATAACCCCTTGTTTTAACACTCCACATCACAGAATCACAGAATCACATGGAAGGGCTTGAAAGAGACCTCTGGAGTTCATACAGTCCAAGCTCCCTGCTAAAGCAGGTTCACCTAGAGAATGTTGCACAGGATCACATCCATGTGGGTTTTTTAATATCTCCAGAGAAGGAGACTCCAGACAGCCTGTTCCAGGGCTCTGTTACCTTCAAAGTAAAGAAGTTTCTCCTCATGTTCAGAAGGACATACTTGCTGTCATCATCCAGCCAATATAATTTAAGCAGCATACAGTAAACCTTAGTGATGGGAACTCATGCATGCCAGGAGATCGATATGATACTGTTATTAAGAAGTTAGCCCATGTGAACCTCTTGAGGTTCTAAAAGGCAAAGTGCAAGGTCCTGCACCTGAGCTGAGGCAATCCTCAGTATCAGTACAGGCTGGGAGATGATGGGATTGAGAGCAGCCCTACAGAGAAGGACTTGTCAGTACTGGTGGATGAAAAGCTGGACATGAGTTAGCAAAGTGAGCTTAGAGCCCCAAAGGTCAACCTTATCCTGGGATACATCAAAAGAAGCATGGCCAGCAGGTTGAGGGAGGTGATTCTCCCCCTCTACTCTGCTATGGTTTGACCTCATCTGGAGTACTGTGTCCAGCTCTGGAGTCCTCAGCACAAGAAGGACATGAACTTATTCAAGTGGGTCCAGAGGTGGGTCAAGAAGATGGTCAGAAGGATGGAATCCCTCTTCTATGAGGACAGGATGAGACAGTTGGGGTTTTTTCATCCTGAAGAAAAAAAGGCTCCAGGGAGACCTTATTGCAGCCTTTCAGTACTCAGTTTTTTAAAGTAAAAAAGGGTAGATTTAGAATAGCTATAATGAAGAAATTCTGTACACTGAGGTTGGGGAAACACTGGAACAGGTTTACTAGAGTGATGGTAGATGTCCCATCCCTAGAAACATTCAAGGTCAGATTGGACAGGGCTCTGAGCAATTTCATCTAAAGAGGTCCCTGCTCGCTGCAGAGAGGTTGAACTAGTTGGCCCTTCCAACCCCAAACCATTCTATGATTCTTTGGTTATGTCCTCCTAATTTTGAGACAGTAAATAAAGATATTATATTGTAACCCACAGAGACTTCCACAACTTCAAGAAACTTGGTAGAGCCATGTTTAGGGAAGAACTGTATTTAGTCATCTTGACCTCCAAGAAGACAGGAAGGCAGAACCACCAGGCTAAATAAACACTTTATTGATCTTCTCTGATGTCCTCTCAGTCTTGGGGAACTAACAGATGCAATGCAAAAAATGTCTCTCCTCCTACTCTATGTAGGTTGCTCATGGGAAAATGAGGTTATGTTTCTATTTCTAGAAGTGTGTCTGTGAAATGTTTCCTTTCTTGAGACAGGACATTGACAACATATTTTGCTATCTGCCTGTATCATGACTGAGGATGATAGATGATACATATTCTTCATTAAATGTTCTTTAAAAACTTGGATGATAGATATTTATATAGGTTTTATGTGGCAAGATTGTGGTAGCAAGAGGGCTGCAGGGTTGATTTCTGTGAGAAAAGACAGCTACCTCCATGTCATACAGCACCCATTCCAGCAAGCTCCAAAATGGACCTGTCACTGACCAAAGCTGAGCCCATCAGAGAATTTGGTGGAGCCTCCCTCTATAATAATGTATTTAAGAAAGGATAGAACTCTGAATAGCAGTTGTGAGACAGGAGTGAGAAAAGTGTGAGAGAAAACCCTGCAGGCATCAAGGTCAGAGTAGAAGGAGGGGGAAGAGGTGCTCTGTGTGCCAGAGCAGAGATTTTCCTGCAGCCTGAAACAACCATGGTGTTGAAGGCTGTCCCACTGCAGCCCATGGAGGAACACAACTGAGCAGATATCCACAGCACAGTCCATGGACAACCCTGAACCATAGCAGGTGGATGTGCCCTGCAGGAAGATGCAAACAATGAAGAGCCGTGCTAAAGAAGACAAGAACTGAAGCCCATTGAAAGAAACCCATGAAGGAGCAAGTTTCCTGTCAGGAGCAGTTACCCGTGGAGGACCCATGCTGGAGCAGTCCATTCCTGAAGGACTGTGCCCTGTGAAAAGGACACACACTGGAGCAGTTCTTGAAGGACTGCAGCCCATGGGAACTTTGGCTCATTTCATGAGGGAGTGTATCGTGGGAAAGACTCCATGCTGGAGTAGAGGGAATGTGTGAGGATGAAGGAGTGACAGGGATGAAATGTTATGGACTAACTGTAACCCCCACTCCCTCCCCCTATTTATTCTGCTCAGGAAGGGGTAGAGGTAGAAGAGTCAGGAGTGACCTCAAGCCTGTGAATGAAAGTGGAGTGAGAAGAAGGCATTTTTATTTTTTGTTTTGTTTCTCACAATTCTAAATTATTTTAAAGTTGAAATAAATTAAAGTATTCTTCCACAAGTTGAGTCTGTTTTGCCCATGACAGTGATTGGTGAGGGATTTCCCTGTTGTCTGAATTCATGAGCTTCTTTCATATTTCCCCCTCCCCCCAGCCTTGTTCTTCCTAGGAGTGGACGTAAGAGTGTAGCTTGGTGGACATCTAGCACATCTAACAGCTAGCAGGTTAACCCACCACAATATTCCATAATCTTCCTAGGAAGCCCAGTACAAGATCGCGATGGAATCTGTCTGTGTCATTTTAGTTCACACTCCATGCACAGATATGATTATGTCTCATTTCTTCATTCAGTGAATTCATCCAGTATTTCTTCCATCTTCCTTGCTCACTGTACAGTCCTAAGTGTTTGCTTATCAGCACCAAAATGTAACATAATTAATATCTTCCTTAGCAATTTTAATATGCTGTAACTCAGATAGTAAATTTGTTACATTTTAATCCCAGTCAGGAAATAAGCACCAGACCTCAGCTTGCTCACTCCCCTCGAGATGGAATGGGTAAGGGAAACAGAAGAGTAAAAGTGGAAAAACTTCTGGGCTGAGATAAAGACAGTTTAATAGGTAAGCAAAATCTGTGCACTCAGGGAAAGCAAAACACAGAATTCATTCAGTACTGCCCATTGGCAAGCAGGTGTTCAGCCATCTCCAGGAAATCAGGGCTCCATCCATCACATGTAATTGTTACTTTGGAAGACAAATGCCATCACTCCAAACATCTCCCCCTTTCTTTTTCTTCCCCCTGCTTTATATGCTGAGCATCACATGGTATGGGATATCTCTTTGGTCAGTTGGAGTCAGCTCTGTCACCTCTCAACTTCTTGTTCATGCCCAGCCTACTTGCTGGTGGGGTGTGGTGAGGCGCAGAAAAGGTCTTGACTCTGTGTAAGTACTTCTCAGCAATAATGAAAACATCACTGCATTATCAACACTGTTTCCAGCACAAATCCAAAACATAGCCCCATGCTAATAACTATGAAGAAAATTGACTTTATCCCAGCCAAAACCAGTGCAAGAGTGAATTGCAAACATTATTGGTGGTAAGTATCAGACTGGATGGCTGAATTATCCTCATTTTGCAGTGAAGACAGCAAGGCATAAAGGATGTTATCTGTTGCGTTATCTAATTTGAGTGCTCAGCTTCAAAATCTTGACTTGAATTTTTCAGAAGACTAATTTTTCTATGTTTTTCCAATTTCCAGTCAATTTATTTGCCTTTCAGTATTGACTGGCCCTGTTATACTAGCACTGGGTGTTACAACCTGAACTTTTAAAATATCTTGTGATAGTAACTTTTATGGAATTACTCTGAATTAAATGAAAAATTAATTCTTCCAAAAAATTGTGCTGTAATGAAAAGGTAAAAATCACACAAAATGTTGATCTTTATTTTATTTTTTATCAACACATCAATCTCCAAGTCACATGTAAATATGTTTTTCTTTTAATTTTTTTTTCTTTTTTTTCTTTTTTCTTTTTTTTTGTTTGGTTGGTTGGTTTTGTTTGTTTGTTTTGTTTTGTGAGGCTTATCACTTCTGAAGGAAAGTAGAATCAGAGTGCAGTAACATATTTAGTTGCAAGAACCATTAATATTACTATTATTGCCCATGTATTTGTCTACATAGTTAGCAGAAATGTATGTCTGACTCAGAAATCTCCAGAATTACTGTGGAGACAGCTAGTGTACCAGCTTTAATTTAACATATTATTTGCAGTGTCTAAATTGCTTTAAGTCTCCATCTTATAAATCATTTCAGTCACATACAATCTTTATCATATTCATTTTGGGAATTCACTATAGAATTTACCTAATTTTATTCTTCATGTCTGAATGCATGTCAAATTGCTTACTAGACTTCAACCATTAAAATTTCTTGTGCAAATTTGTCTGTTTTGATACTGTGTCAGATCCCATCATTCACTCTTGCTCCAGGATGTATGTAAATCCCTATACCTTTTATTTACCTAAGACAATGTGTTTCTTTTTTTGCAAAACTGTTAGCATTCTTCAAATCACATTTACTGACAGTAATTGTTGTGTCTCTTGGTACCTATTTCCATAACCTTCCTAATTGTTTTATTGATTCTCCTGAGTATACCTTGAATTTCATTTCTTCGACTGAAGTATCAGCAATTAAAAACCATAGTTTGGGATACATACCAAGGGGTTTTTTTTATTAATCTTCTTGAAACAACACTGTTAAATCAATTTTAGTGATGTATAGACTGCATTTACAAATTAAGATTCGATGTTTACAGATGGATTTCTTTTCTCTGTCTGGCATGCCTGCTTTCAGGAAGATGTTCAGAAAATGCTGAGATTTCAAGAGTAAATTCTAATTATTACAAGCCCCTCTATCAATATGAAAAAAACACCTCTGCAGAACATGGAAGTAATAAACTACTACCCTAATAGTCCAAACCTGCCCTATGTGAATCAAATTAATTGGGTTTTTTTGATAATTTTGAATATCTCTGTGTGAAAGTTTGCTATCAATAGTTGAGATGGTCCAGGAACTATATTTTCTCTGAGACAGATTTTCCTTTCCCTTCCCTTCCCTTCCCTTCCCTTCCCTTCCCTTCCCTTCCCTTCCCTTCCCTTCCCTTCCCTTCCCT
>JANIJG010005816.1:0-50910 GCA_024611175.1 Megaceryle torquata
TTAAAAAAACTGTTTTTTCTTATAATAAGAAGTGTTAAACTACACACTGAGGCATGATGTACTACACAAAAAATCAGGAAGAAAAGCACATCTGGGAAACTTGTGTTTCTCCCCCCCCCCCCCCCCAGCACTGACTACCTGTCTTCAATTGGTTAACTCCCTTTGGTTGAATCCCTCTGTGAACTCAGGTCAGTAATGTGAATAATTAATATTGCTTAGAAGGGTTTGAGACTTACAAATAATACTTAACAATGGTGGAATGTGCTGCATGTTATTTGCTACTGCTACTAGTAACAGTAGACACAAATGTATTCTGAACAGATTCATGGCAATTCTATTCAAACAGATAGTTTGGCCACATGACTTTGTGTCCCTGCCTTTCCATCTAACCACTCTGTTCTCCACAGACTTTCTGCATGCTTCCAAATTATTTTAAATGTGAGATTTTAATACACTCTCTTGACAGTAGTCAGGATGTTCCCACCCCCAGGGAATTAAAGCTGGTGGTTATTTTTTAATTCACATCTCATTTGTCTAGAATACTTTGAATATGTGATATTCTGTAAAATGCCATACATCCTCTAATAGGCATTTAAGTCTGATTCATCATTAAATATTCACAAGGAATTGTGTATTTGTCACAGCTGTGGTAAAGCAGCAATGATGCAACTGGGAACAGTATTGGGCTGTTACAGGAATTTATCCTGCGTGTTTGGAATGCTGGAGTGTACTGGTTATCTGGATACATGGCTTTTATTCTGGACTGATGCAAAATTAATTACAATTCCTGATGTTGTATGTGCAGCTGCTTTCCCTTGAGAAGAAGAGAATCCCATTGGGGCAAAACTTAAAAAGATCAAGGAATTGGCACTTGTACTTGCAAGAGTATGAATAACTTTGTAAGTAGAACAAGAATCAAAATCTTTAATGGTCCAATTGCAAAAACCAATAGCTCCAAGAGGAAATTATTAGACACGATCTTCTTGCTAACAGGAATTTAAAAAGTGTAATCTTAGGCTAGGACACATTTTAAATAATGCTTCTTTCTGATAGATGCTAGTGTCTATAAATATTATCTGCATATACAGTACTGCTGTGGAAATGGGCATAACTTTGAATTCCAGTCCTGTTTCTCCTGGGCAGTTTTTTTTGCTATTTTTTATTTCTCCTTCCCAACAGAATACAGTCTCCACACTGACCTCTGGTTATTAGATTATATTTTAGCCAAACTAGTTACTATGCCTGACTAATGAGGAAAAATACATTTAACTGCAAAGTTGGCTATTAAATTATTGTTATGTTCTTTTTATTAATCTTCTCTGTCCATGAGGCTGCTATGAACAGCTGACAGCTTTATTTTTTGTTGGTACATTGGCATTGATGCATATAATATAAACTGTACCCTCTCCTGTGTCCCAAGATGCAGTAGAAGCCATGCATAATAAGGCAAGTAAGAGCAACTGTAGAAAGGGCCACCATTTACAGGTGGGTGTGAGGAACTAATGGGCAGAAAGGTGCGAGATGTTAAAAGCCAAGGTTGTGCTTTTCCTGACTTCTCATTTATTGTGCAAAGCAAGATGTAGAAACAAAGTGTTTGGGCAACAGTTAGTTAACAGGGGAAGAAGGACTGATTAATTCCACAATGTTTTTTGTGTCTGATCTTTCTCTTTTCATACTAAAACCTGGTCTTATAAAGTCTTGGATTTCCTCTAGATTTAGCAGAATTATTCTTCACCATCACTATCACAGAATGTTTGGGATTGGAAGGGACCTCAAAAGATCATTTAGTCCAACCTCCCTGCTAGAGCAGGACCACCTAGAGCAGGTCACACAGGAACACATCCAGGTGGGTTTTGAATGTCTCCAGAGAAGGAGACTCCACAACTTCTTTGGGCAGCCTGTTCCAATGCTCTGTCACCCTCACCATGAAAAAGTTTTTCCTTATGTTTATCTGAAATCTCCTGTGCTTCAACTTGTACCCATTACCCTTTGTTCTGTCACTGGATGTCACTGAGAAGAGCCTGGATCCATCCTCCCAACACTTGGCCTTTACATATTTATAGACATTAATGAGGTCAAACTACCAGATTACTGGAGTTATATCAGTTTTTGTCAGTAGTGATAATGCAACTATACTAGTATACAAAGTATCAAAAAAGTTTAAAGAAAATTACCATTTTGACATCTCCTTTTGTCAAATAGACATTTAACTGGTTAAAAAGGCATACACATCTGTAACAGCTGCGGTGGTATGGCAACAGTGGGCAAGAGAAGCGCATCATCTAGCAGATAGCACATGGAAACATGAGGTCATCTTTGTTTGCCACTTCTGATAGAAGTCTGTTGTATGTCGTACATTTTCAGAAATCCATATTTCAGAAAGCTGATCTTCCAAGGAGTAACATGGCCATGCGAGGAACAACAGTGGCCTTCAGTAGGCTGACATGGTAATAGAGATAGGCTGACACAGTTCAGCTCTCCTGTTGTTCCGGCACTCTTGTCTTGATGTTAGTGATCGTGATAAAAGTGCTTGAACTCATAGGACATGGAGAAGAGATCTGGACCATGTCAGTAATATAGCTATCATTCTTCAGAAATGAAGCAAAAGCTGTTTCCAAAGGGACCGCTGCTGCTACTTAATCTTGTTTATTTATTCTCTGAGTTCTTCGAGATGTGGTACAGAATTGCCCCATATGGGGAAAATAAGGGTGAAATAGGGGGAAAATAAGAGAAGGGACAAAGTTACACGACTTTTCCTTTCTCTCTACACTTCAGAGTGGATTCAGCAGGAAGGACACATTCTCAGCCTTGGAAGGACACATTCTTAGCCTTTCAACTGGATAGGCTGTTAACAGGGATCTTTCCTAGCTGGTGAAGTAATACACCCTTGAAATGCACATGCTGATGAGCTTAAGTGGCTTTTTTGAACAGCAATCTACTCCTTTCATTGTAAATGGTATGTTTTGCATTTAGAGAGTGCATTTCAGCCAGAGCTTTACAAATACTCATTAAGCCACGAAACACTGCTCTGGAATAGATGAATAAGTTATCTGTGGAAAGTAATCATTAGAAACCGTGTTGTTTTGTCGAATGGTGTACAGTTTTCATGTAACCAGGGACTTAAGTGCACCAAGTCCTTGACACCTATTTTCACTTTCCTATATGAATATTCATTTGGCTTAAGTTAACATTTCATCCCAACATTTTACCAGAATTAAAATTCCTCCTCCTGTAATGGAAAATGTGTTGTTGCACTGCTAAAGACAATGGTTGGCATCAAATAAAAATCTTTTTTGTTCCAAAACTACGGTTAGAATTCAGTTGTTAATGAGATGCCGATAGCAAACATGGTTTCCTTTACATCCATGAGACAATACAGAAGACAACTGATATGTGTCTAGCGTAAGATTCACTCTCAGCATTACTAGCACATTGGGTTTTTCAGTATACAGCTTGTCATTCTAAGTTGCCTTACCTTAATAGTTGTCTTTCTTCCCCCAGTGCGAAACTGTTGTGCACTGAATTCTATCATAGGCATATCTTAAAAACATATATCTATATATCTTCCACTTGGCTAGTGCTACATTTTGTTCTTAAAATCCCTCTGGAATGTTAAAACCAAATGAAAGGATGCCTCCAGGGACATTTGGTATATTATTAAATGGTTTCTTCTAAAAATCTGGCCTGAATCTGTTCTACTTGTTAATCTCCAGATGTCTCTCACTACATTAGTATCAGCTTAAGTGAAAGAAGTTTAGTCAAGTCAAGGTGCTCATGTAAAGAAAAAGCAGTCATAGTGGTATAATTTTTTTTTGCTAATTTTCTCAGTGAAGCTAATATTTGAACGGCTGGAGTTGTAGGTACACCTGATCCTGCCATCAGGTCTTCCTACATTAGAACTCAAGATGTTCACAGAGCCAAGAGTCAAAGCCTGCTATATCCTAACTCATCTAGTAACTGCATTATGAAGTGTATGTACAATACCTGTTCATCTTGATTCACAAGCAACAAAATATTAGAAAAGCAAATATTCACAAAGCAATTGGAAATTGCAAAGGTGATTTCCCATCAATACAATCAGCTGTTTTTTCAGCACTCCCAAAAGCCATAATGCTGAGAAAAAGTGGAATTTTTTAACGTGATTTTGTCTGATTTGCTTTAGCAGCAACAACCCCAAAAGCAGGGTTAATTGGAATAATGACCTTTGGTTGAGGCGTTTCTTGGGAGATTCACCAGAAAGTGGAGAGAATGGCCCGAAGGGAAAATGCTACTTTGCTATCGGTCTCTGGAAATGCCTCAGGCCACCACTGCTACTACTACAGCAAAGCTGCTCCCTCCACTTGGGAATTAGCACATTCCCCACAGATTTGCATATAATGGAAGTAGTTGTAATAGTCTCTCAAAAAAGTCTTTGTTTTCACCATGCCTTGTCTGGACCTGAGCCAGAAATGTGTCATCTAAGGAGTCACATATTTAAAAAATGAGTATTGCTTTTACACTGTTGCCATGGGACAGATACAGCAGGAACTGAGCAAAACACCCACATAATTATTGTTGACAGAATCCAGTTCCAATTTTATCAAGTGTAACCTCTGCGTGATATGTTGTTAAGGCAGCCATCAACATCTCAGTGAATGAACTACTGATTTGAGATGCATGTGGTGCCCAAAAGAAACATACAATTGTTATGCTTGAAAAACAGAACATGTGAAAGACATCTCCTTGACTGAGATGATATGGCAGTAATTACTGCAAAGTCTCTGAAGAACAATTAGAGTTGTTTTTTATTACAGTTTCACACTATGATTGACACTGAAACTGAATGAATCAATATATAATCCAGATTACAGTGATTTAATGAGATACTGAGAAAGATGATATGTACAAAACAGTCTGTGGAACAACTCTACAGTGCTGAGAAAAAACCCATAAATTTATCATTTTGCAAATGGCCTTGCTTTTGTACTTTTTTTTTGTATTTAATCTGCTTAGCTACTATTTAAATTAGATTTTAGAGGACTCTCTAATTAAGAAATAGGATATAATTCATATTTGTAAAGATGATATCCATTAGGCATCTAAATAATAAAAGTTATTTATAGCAGTGTTTTATAACAGCTTTAGAGAGTTTTAACCATTAATCAGTAACAATGGAGAGATGTCAATGTATAAAACTGAGTCAGGTATAACAATATTCCAGTTTGATATGTATCAGGATGTATACCTTGCTGAAACACATAATTCACTCTCCTTAATTTCATGTTTATTTTCTTCACTGATTAAAAGGAAATCTATTTCAAGTGGCTTTTATTGTGAATAGTAACAATTTTGTATATATTTAAAAGATACATGGAATAGACCTACTCCCTTCAAGAAAGGAAGTCTCAAGAATATTCTTTTGAAAGATAATGCTGCAGTAAATGAAGGTTAAATTTCTTTCACTTTATATAAAATGAAGTTCCCTAGGCATCTTTTCTGTATGAATTGAGTTTGTATTGTTTATGTTTCAATATGCATATTTTAAAGTGTGGGAATGAAAAGTATGGTTTTTGCAAAACAGATTTGGGAGGAGGCTTGGGTGCCCATGGCTGTGGGATGACAGTGAGCCTACTGGTGTTCATCAACATGGGACTGACTTCAAGCGTCTGCTTTAAAACAAACCAAATGTTGATAGTCACGGGTACATAAATGTTGAAGAACTGAGGGTTTCTCAGCGCTGCAAGGGCTACAGTGTCCTTTGCCAAAAAAGAAAAGACCCTCAACTGTTCATTATAAAAATCTTAGTTACATTTCTGGAAATGATCCCATAAGTGACTTTAGCACTTAATTGTTCTTTTGTATTTCTCCCTTCTATAAATAGCTTGAACAATGTGCAGCCATTTAACTGTTGCCACTTGTGTTTAGAGTAAGAGGTGTCTATTTGTTATTTAGCCTAATTATTTATTAGTAGGTATTTCTTAGAACAAGGATTCTAAGTGTTAGGTATGTAAATTATTGGGACTTTATGAAATGCAAAAGAGAGAAAGTGAAGAGAAGGAATGATAGGACTGTGTTAAATATAGTAATCATAAAAGCTTGCGTGACAGAAAATTGTAAATTGACATAGTCATTAGGAAATGTTTTCATTCATTTTTGCTTTTGTATGCATTTTTGTGCATTGCAGGGGACAAGCGTAACGATTCCCGAAATATACATCTTTTGGGCAATAGGATATTCAGGTGAGAGAGGTATTTGGGTATATTCAGATATTAGCATCTAAAAGGTAAACCAGTAGGAAGTCTAAAAATGAAGGAGATTTGTAAGGAAAATAGAATTTTTTTGAAGATATTCTCTGGATTCCACAAAAGGTACTTTCAGCACTTTTAAATATTGATAGTGGTTTGGAAAATAAAACCTTTTAACTAAAGATATTTATTATTTTTCTTGCTCCTAGGAGAGTTCAGCATATTTTGGAAGGAGAAGTTTGGATCTGTTATGCAGCACAAGCATTGCCTTCTCAATGTCATTTTCCCATCTGTCTTGTTCAGCAGTGTTACAGTCTCAGCTTATCCATGTGTGCAGTCAGCAGTCAGACCACATTGTGTAGTGACGCAGTGAGTCTGAAAAATGTTCCTGTACCATGTCTGCCATGCTTCATATCTCCCTTAAAGGAAATGTGGATACAATTTGAATTTATTTTCTTTATGGTGGCCGGGAAAATTAATAATTCCTTTTTCCTGTATTTGGAATGCCCTCAAGAATAGATTTATAATTATTTAATCCTTCTTAATTGATAAGCTGTATTTATCTTCTGGTACTCAGAGAATTCTATTGCCTGACACTAGTCCTGTGGAAATTTAGGGAAATGTCTCAAGCTATTCAAGGGAAACAGGCTCTAAAAATCTTACTTTGTCTAAAATTTGCCATAACTTGCCCTAGCATGAATTGCCTTGTGTACAGAGTGGAAAGATGTTAAATTTAATGTCAATGCTTATAAAAAAAAAAAGAAATAAAAAACCAATCTGTTGTTGACAATACCTTTCCTATTCTATACATTTGGCATTGTAAGCAATATGTATTAATCCTGTCCTGGAAAATACTTTGACTGGAAATGAGTGATATATTGCAGATGGTTTGTCTAACTTTTGTATATATCTTGTGACTCTTGATGCCCTTCCTTGAGTCTAGCTCTCCTGACTTCTGTGGATGCAACAGTTCAACTGAAAACATTCCAGATCAGGAATGAGCATGTGCTCTATATTTAGTCATGTCATCCGTAGTACCATTGTGCAAATTGCTTATCTTTCTTAACTACACCAGGGATTGTCCTTCCTCTTATTGTGAATAATAGAGATCTTTAAATTCAAATGGTTGCCATATATTCTTTCTGTGAGCTAGATAGCCACTCAGTGGCTCAGCTACTCAGTGATGGTGCTCTTTAGTAGATACCAGGTGATGACAATTTTTGATGTCCACCTATTTTTAAAAATCTTAACATCTTGAATCAGCTCCTGTTTTCATAGAAATCTAGACTAAAAGAGATCTTTTGAGATAATCTGTTCATATCTCCTGATCTGAGCCAGAATAAGTATACTTAGAAGCTCCCTGACAGAAGTTTTGTCTGGACCAGCCTTTAAAACATGGTGACGAAGGGAATACGATGATATCCCTACTTAGTCTGTTTTACTGCTAATTAAATTGAGGCAATTGTCTATTTAGTATCTATCTTCAAATTTATCTTGGCATCTATCAAGTCCATTTCTGCTTGCCCTGAGATGGATGAACATGGAATAAAATATATTGGTATGTATTAAAACCCATCAACCGTGTTTTCATTTTGAAAGAACACAATACTGATATTTCTGTTATCTTGTTTGCTTTCCCTACCCAATAAGGTAATACTTGGTTGTTCTTTGACTTGGGTATTTTTAATTTTTCTTCTTCCTTTTGTAAACAATTTTTCGACTTAAAATCTTTCTGCATGTTTGATCTATTTCTTTATAGTGTTTCTTTATCCCACAGCATGACACTGGCTGTGCATGGCCATGATGTGTTTTTCAGGTTATCGAAGAGTCCTGATGTCACTAGTAGATTCTGATGTTAGGTAATCAATTATGTATATTGTCTTTATTTCTTCATAATTCCTTTCAAAGACAAGCTACCCAGAAGTGGCCCAAGTGTCCTGAGGTCTGCTATTTTTGTGGGTTCATACTTTCAGCAACTGGGGACCTCAGCATGTCTCCTTGAGTTACCTGGGGACAAAGGAATCTATTATTCTTATTGTGCTATTTTGGAATCATTAATACTGTTCTCCTCAGATGGCTTTTTCCCATGGTGTTTTGAGAGTTCAGCAGTGAAAGCCCTTTTCTCTCATTTGAACAAATGCACCACAGCTATTCCTTAGTGAAGTTCCTCCACCATCTGAAGAAGTGTTGTAATTTTGGAGAAATGGCATTAGAAATTTTCCTGGATGTGGATTTGCCTAATTTCTCCCAGATCTTTTTTAATGTTTCCTCTATTTTCTGATTAAAATATTCTTCTACCTGTAAGAATCAGTGGTTTGATTTCTGGTCTCTTAAGCACTTGCTGCTGCTAGATGGGAATCTCACTTTATAATCTTGAAGGAAATTCAGTTCACAATGTATATTTGAGTGTAATCAGAAAAAGATTTGGGCAAACTGCTCCAGAATTGTAAATTAATCTGTCTCATGGTGAAATCTTTTGTGATTTTAATTCTCATCTGTTCTGAGCAGAGCTGGTAAATCATGCTAAAAGGCATATTACACATTTTGCATTATGGCTTATGAGCTTTCTGAACCAGGAGTTAATTATTCAGATTCATTGCTCCTTAAATGCTCTGCCTATGACTGGCCTCACACCTTTTATAGGTTGTGCTTTTCCTTTTAAAAAAAATCTACAGGCCATGATAAAAGTGATAACTGGCAGGCTTTGCTGTGCATGATCTCTCACTTCACTTAAGTTTCCTGAAACAGCAGCAGTGTTTGACCTCTAAGACCATCAAATTCAATTATATTCAATTCTCAGAAAAATAGGAAATAGATCATTAGAGTACACAGCAGCCTGAAATCCAGCTGTGATTCTGCAGCCTCCTAGACACTGGATCTAATTGTGACTGATGGAAACTATACTTTTTTTTTTTTTTGGTGGAGATTCCTATATTGTGTCTCCAGGATTATTTCCAGATTCCTACTCCATCTTTTGTTGAACAGTTATAGCCTATGAAAGGTTGAAAAAGTGCAGGAAAACATGCAGACCTGAGTGGGGCAGGGGTGGTGGTGTGTGTAATAAAAGGAAAAAAAAGGAAATGAGAAGATTTGGATGTCAGCACTGACAAGGTGAAGCTGGGTTCTAAGGGCAGGAGCTGAAAAGAAAGGAAAAGGATGAGGCACAAAGGATGTTCATATTCAGTTGTTTGATTTTATTGTGGAAATAACAAAGCATAGATACAGATTTTGGCATACTTTAAAATATATCAGAGGCAGAAGAAACTTCACAAAGTCATCCAAAAAAGTGCTCCCTGGGGGTGCAGGCAGAGCAAGTAACATTAGGAGTGCAGTCATACAAAGCTGCCAAACATGGGTTCAAATCTGCAGTATTCAGAGACCTCAGCATGTCTCTCCTTGAATTACCCAGTTATTGACAAAGGGAGCCTCAAATCTCTTCGCTTTTATTAGGTCCTTAATCTTGTTGGATAGCATATTACACTTCCTTTAGCTGAGTTCCTAATACTGTGTCCTGAAACTCCTAATTTTAACCCCAAATAGCTTCTTCCAGATGACGCCTCTAGAGAAAAATGAATGATAGCTAACAGAAAATAAAAGTGGCTTAAATCAGCCAGGGAGGACTGGAACCAGAGCCCGAGAACTGGCTGTATACAGGGGAAAAACCAAACCAACCAAATAAAAAACCCCCAAACAAACAAAAAAAAACAAACACCACCCAAAACCAAAACAGTCAGCAAAAGCTGCAAATCTTATTAATGAATGATGCCTGGCAGCATTCTTCCTTAGGGGCTCTAAATGACAAACCTACCCCCTCATGACCCCAGTGCAAGTCAGCTTGTGAACTTCTATCAATTTGAAGTAAGTTTTCATCTTGATTTTAGTTTTATAATAAAACTTGCTCTTTCAGTAATGCCTTTACCTGAAATTAACAGGTGTATGTGACAAGTTGCTAATGCTCCAGGCACTGTGATGCATCAACTCAAGATCTAGTCATATGACAAGGGTGATAAATTGAAACGGGGAACTTCTAACATTATATAATGAAAGTATTTTCACCTTAACAACATGGGAACAAGGTTCTAAGAAAGGCTGTGGAATTTCTGCCCTTGGAGATTTTCAGATCCTTACCTGGACAAAGGCCTTAGCCACCCGGTCTAAGTACAGTGCTGACCCTGCAGGAGGTTGCACTAGGTGACCACTATCTCTTGCATCGCAAGACCTGAGAATTGATAAATGAAATAGGAGCTGGATTCAAACCAAAGGAGGTGATTTTTCAGGTAAGACGCGCATTAGGAACACTTTGCTACTGGCTGTTTTGGATGATAGAAGTTATGCATGCTCTAGTCTGGACAGGTTCACAGAAGAGATCCATTAGGGGTTACATATGGAAACAACACCTCATTCAAGAGCCTTCTGAGCTCACAGCTTCTGAAAGGAACCACTTGGTGTAGATACAAGAGTTAAGGAAAGAAGGGAAAAAGCTGGGGAGTTGCATATGGTTGTCTAGCTCTTGCACTCTTTCCTGTCACCTGCTCTCATTGAGATCTGAGTCAGAATAGCAGGCTAAACAGACATCTAGTTTGACCCAGCACTGATGATTTTAGGACCCTAAATCCACAACACAGTAATGTTTATTTAATTATTATTCACTATAAGTGGAGAAGCCTGTCTTGTCATGGTGGTCTAGTGACCAAAGCTTGGGGGAAGTTACAAGCTAATTTCAGTGAGTTCATGCAGCTGACAGAGCATGAAAGACTTGCTTCATAGCATCAAGGTAAAATTAATCTCTCCTAAGCAAGAGTATTTTTTACCTCATCTGCATAGATCTAAATATGCAATGACCATAAGCAACTTGTGTTTGATTTACTTTGTAGTTGCATGAGTACTGACCTTATCACAGGTTCTGTAGTAACTCCCATCTAATCACATTACCAGAATGACTCAAAATTGTTTGTGTTTCAAAGAAAAGTGGCCCAGAAGTTTTAGTTTTAGAAGCTTTAATCAAAATTCTGACTTAGGTTAAAGAGCTAGAATACACTTCTGATTTTTAATTGTGGATAAAGTAAAATCCTGTGAATTGTTGGAAGATGAAAATACAGAGGATTAATTTTTCCCCAGAATTTTCTCTGAAATACCAGGGAAATTAATCTATAGAAGTTAGCAGTAGTTTTGCAGCTGTAAGAATCTGCCAGACTTTCTCAAAACCCCCACCAAAGTCTTGATTTCAAGCCCATGCTTGCTTATGTGCAACTGAAATCAAACCCCTTTCGAACATGTCACCTGTAATGTGTTCCACAGCAATGACCATTCTTGGTCTAGTGTAGTGTCATCTTCTCTAGCAGTGGCCAAAAAGGGAGCCCCACACAATGCCGTCCTGTGCTCTATTTCACAGGGGTTTCAGACAATGCACAGGTATCGCCATACAGTCCTCTCTCTGCCCATTGCTGCTGCTTTTCTTGCCACCTACTTTCTTTTGATGATGTCTTTTGCTTGTTTAGAAGAGGAAGCACACATGTATTATTTTCCCTGTACAGCAGCACTCTCCCCTCTTCCACCCTTCTTGCATGGGTTCTCCCTCTCCCCCACTGCCATATCCTCAGTTCTTTTGTTTTTTACCTACTCATCTGCCCTGGTCAAGTCCATGTACCCTTTCTCACCACTCCTTGAAGCATGTCTTTCCTCTATTTGACACTCTTCTTCTATCCAGAGATAGCAAACATCCCATTTCCTGGGTTTTTCATCCTTCTCTCTCCCCGGCAAAAAACCAACAGAGACATGTTTGGCTCTACCATGACGGCTCTTGGTTTGCTCTGTCCTCGTCTTCTGCTGCCGTTACCGCTACCACCCAGCCGAGGCAGAGCAGGGACTCCTCACTCCGGCCCCACCACCACTGTGCTGGCTGGCCCAGAGCAAGGGGTTAAAGGCTCTGCTGTGTGGTAGCCCAGCCACAGCACCCCTTTACCTGTCCCGCCCCCTCCGTCCCTAAACCATATTCTCAAGGGGCTGCAGCCTCGCCTAGAGCTCTTACGTCTGTTTAGCTGCAGCTTTCCCGTACACCAGCACCGGTGGAGAAAGATCTTAATGACACAGGTCTGAGCTGGGGGCAAATAACGTGCAACTTAAATTCTCGTAGCAGGCTCGCTCGAGGGAGTTGCCACTCCCTCCTCTTCCAGGCCACTGATGAATACAGGGATTGGCACAGATCCCGTGTGATATTGGTGACAGCTCTACTTTATCAACTGACTGTTAGTGCCTCTGCTATCTTTTAACCTTGCAGCGATCGTCCGTTGTACCCGGTTCAAAGTCCCCCCAGCCTTTCTCTCCTCACCCTCCACCACCGGCGGAAGAGTATCCCGGGAAGCGGTGGAAGCCACGTGCGGTCCCGCTTGTGCTCACCCTCCCTTTTGACACGTTCTGGACGGTAGCCGGGACTCCCGAGACCGGAGCAGGAGACTCATCCGGCCTCTTCACCGAACCAGGGGCGTCTTTCAGGATGCGCTCCCTGCTTGCCAGATCCTGGGGCCGCTCTGGCCCTCGCGGAACGTTGCCTGCTCCGCTGCGACACCTCGGAGGTGACGGCGGGAGGTCGCTGTGGCACCCCCGGGGGGTGGCTCCGCCGGGGCGGGAGAAGACGAGGCCCCAGCCCGCGCGGGGCAGCGGCGCACAAAGGCGGCCGACGGCCCGCCGGCTCCCGCCCCCGGGGGCTCTCCGCCGCTGCCCTGGGGCAGGCGCTGCCTCCTGAGGGCAGGAGGTGTCACCCCGCGCCACGGCGCCGTGCCTCCGGCGGCCGCGGTGGCGCTACCGAGCAGAGCCGGGCAGAGCTGGGCGCCGACCGCCGGCCGATCGCCCGCCCGCACCCCCTCCCCGGCCGGCTGGCTGGCTGGCTGCGCGCACGGCGAACATGGCGGCGGCGGTGGGGCGGGACACTCTACCTGAGCACTGGTCCTACGGCGTCTGCAAGGACGGGCGAGTCTTCTTCATCGAGTAAGGGGGCGCCGGCGGGCCGGGGCGCCGGAGGAAGGCGTGTGGGGAGGGAGGGTGGCCCCGCTCCCGCCGCTGCCCGCCCGCCCGCCTACCTCCCTCTCTCCCTCCCTCTCTCGGTCGGCCGGCCGCCCGCACGCAGTCACTAACAGGTGCATGTTTCCGCTTTTCCCTCCCAGTGACCTGACCCGCACCACCACTTGGCTGCATCCTCGCACCGGGGAGCCCGTCAACTCCGGCCACATGATCCGCTCAGGTGGGTGCCCGGAGGCGGCGGGGAGGCTGCTCCCGCCCTGCCCTCGCGCCGCGCACCGTTAACGGCCTCTCCGCTCCCCCTTCTCACACTGCCCTCCCTCCCCCACCTCCGCCAGGAAGGCGCTTCAGGGACGCGGGCGAAGTTCTCAAACCTTCTTCCCCGATTTCTTTCTCTTTCCTTCTGCCCCCCCTTGCAGACCTTCCCCGCGGTTGGGAGGAGGGATTCTCGGAGGAGGGCGCCAGCTACTTCATCGAGTGAGTATTGCCCTGCCGGGGGGCGCCCGCGGCCCAGCCCGGCCGCGGGGACGCCTCAGGCGGGAAGGGGGGCGGTGTGTGGGGGGTGGTGGTCGGTGAGGGGGCGCCGGGCCGCTTCTGCCGCCCTCACGAACCTAGTACGTCCGCCGTCGTTTAATTAACGATCAACGCGGGGGAAAGTGCCAACGAGGCGTGCCGTTTCGGCGGCGGCTGGGGAAAGTTGGCGGGATGCGGGATCCTCAGCCTGCCGCGCTCTCGGTGGCTAGCAACAGGTTTCCCCGGAGGCAGCTCTTCAGTTCTTGTTGGGCTCCCCCCGCCTCTTTCTCTTCCTAGTATTTAAAGTGCGGTTTGCGGCAGGTGGAGCGTTGCATGGCTGAGCGCCGGTCACGGTTGAAGGTGGATGGTTGTTTTTGTTTTTTGTTTTATGGCTCGTGGCTGTGGGTGCAGCACTGGAAGTTCTGCAAGTGAGAGGCTTTCCGTGTTTCTTCCCAGAAACAGGGCTGAACAGATGAACTTGCCTTGCTTGGGCTGGTGGTGGCTGTCATATGTAGTATATTTTATTCAGAGAACAGCTAAAAACTTCAGATGTGCAGCCCGTTGAGGCTCTTGCTCTATGAGATGGGAGCATGTTGCAGTAAAACAGGGTAATTAAGAGAGCTTTCAAACATGACATGTACAAGGCTTTTACAAATATAAACACTGATGTAAAAGTTGAGATTTAATCAAATCAGTAAAACTCTGGCACACCCTGGCTATGCAGTTGCGTGTCACTTATGATGTCTTTGAATATTCCTTTGGAAATCTGCATGCGTGACAAATTCAATGAAACTCATAGAAGAGAACTGGAAAACACTCAGACTACCTTATTGTTTCTATGCTGGACTGGAGTGGTTAACCCTGTTCAGTAAGTGGTCCCCTGTAACTGCTGACAACAGTGTCACAGCTGTCTAGTTTTGAAATACCTCCAGAGCTTACCCCAAAACCTTTAACAAAATTGAAGTTTTTAGTAAACACCAAACTTCAGAACAACACTGGGCCAGGTGAAGGAGGGATTGACTGAAAGCATCATAAATACCCCACATGGTAGGATGGCTGTTAAATAAAATTCAAAATGATCCTAAAATGTCCTTTTTATTTCCCCTACAAAGAAGGAAAAAGCCCATCAGTCCCTGTCTGTCTGCTGGACTGGGCAATTAGTTTAACCCTCAACTCATGTACAGAAGATAGCAGAAAGGCAGTGGGGAGCAGCTGAATACCACTCATAGCAGCCACCCTGTAACTGTCACCAGTGCAAATGAAAGGAAGGAATAAAAGTTCTGGTTACATAGGTGACTGGTAGAACTCTAAGATATACCTGTGCAGTCTGTAAATGTCGTATAAACAGATCCTTTACATGGATACACCAACACAAACTTCCTCCTTTGTTTTTCTGCCCTTTCTAGAAGCTTACTGCTACAATTTTAGAATGGCTTAGATTCCTTTTCCCAGATGCTCTCTTTGGAAGACCATTCTAATGTCTTGTTTTTCAGGCAGTTACAAAACTTTTAATTTCTAATCTGTTAAATTACGGTTGCGTGTAGGCATTGTCATAACTTGTGTTACTGCCATTCTTTAGTTTGAACTGGAATTGCTGCAGTAAATGAAGTATGCAATGGAGTGTGTATCTTACAGAGCAACTGGATAAACTTGGGCATCTTTATCCACATGAAGTTTTGCAAGGAGCAACAGCAGGTTTTTGACATAAATTTGTTTGGCTGCTGTACTGCTTCATACCAGAGATTCACCTGATAGAGTATCCTCTTCAGCTGTGGTGCTTTCCCCCAGTACTGCTCTAGCCTCTCTGGTTTCAGCTCAGAGGCTTCCTGAGCCAAATGGAATTTCTCAGTTTTTCTTCCACGGATGTACTGAGCTCTCAGTGTGCTCATGTAAACATCAGCATCTGCTGATGAGGATTTCTCACTGCTCTGTTCATTCCTCCTATATTGCTTCTGTGTGATGAGTTCTCAGTTTGCAGAGAAGGTTACTGGTCCCTAAATGCATGATTTCACATGTTGTACTATAAAATTCACCTTTCTGGCATTCCAACTCACAAAGGTGAGAGCTCTGCTCTATAACTACCCAGTCCTCTTTGTACTGGTTATAGTTTCCAGTCTGGTGTCATCCATAGTAATTTAATAAGCGTGTTGTCACTCCTTGGCTACTAATTTATTGAAGGATTTCAGGAGGAATGTTGTGAGTAACCCCTTTCTCTCGTGAAAATTTACACTATTAATACAACCCGTTCTAGTTTATTCTCTTTATTTCTTTATGTGTCTTGTAAGTCTTACTTATATTTTAAATACAATTTAAGTATTACTGTGTTAATGAAATGGAAGCATTATTAACTATTGCTTCTATTTTAAATAATTTCATGCGCTGGACATTTATTTAAATGTGCATAGACTAACTCCACTTACATAACTGATTTCTGGTACAGCAGTAATCAAAACATTAGATAAAACACTGGATATGAGTCATCTTTGACCTAAAAAAAAAAAAAAAGTTAATCTTATGTCCTGTTACTTCCATGTCTTTATTACCACCTTCAATACTATGGACAACCTTGAAACATCGTATAATAAAAGAATAAGCTGGTCAAGCTTAATATCAAAACCAGGAAAAGTTTTCTCCCCTGTCCACATACCAGGAATTTGAAAATTTCCAGAACTCCACTTCTGTTGGATAGGAGCTTTCCAAATTAATGTGCTCTTGTTTATAACGTTTTTTTGTTTCGTTTTTTTTTTTCCCCCTGTTTTATGTCAGTTCTGTTCTATAGTTAAGCAGCTGTCCTGTAGTTTAAGGGGGATTACTTTTCCTTTGGCTCTTTACTTGAGGTGTTTGTTTGAAATCACATCCCCTCTTAGTCTTGGTTTGCTCCACTAAATAAGCTGGGTTCCTTGTCCCTTAAGAAGAGCTCTCTGATTACCTTGTAGTTCTTCTCTGTACCTCTTGCAATACGAAGTCATTTTTGTTGCATGTAAGAATTGTACCCTGGAATGAGCTTTTGTGAGACTCTCAAACAACAAAAGTGCTTTCTTGGCTCTAAAAATTTCTCAGCGTTTTGCATTTTAGGTTGTTTGCATCTTTGAGGAAGACACCCACACTGACAGCACATGCGAATGCTGCCAATTGACTGATACATCCAGATCTCTCTTTTCCCTTATTGCTTTAACTTTTAAGACAGGAATTTATATTAGGAAGCCGTGTATGAAGCTACGTTCTACTTCTTCCTGTTTATATACATCCATATCTTCCTGAATGTTTTTATCTGTTCTGATGATTCTTAAGGTTTTCTTAATAGTGGCAAACCCTATTAGAGCAGTCCTGCCCTTTATGATAAAATCACTAAATAAAATATTAAATACTATGTTTAACTGAATTTTCTGAATCTCCATTTGGTAGTTTTAGTAAAACTGCGCTGTTTCTTTTGTGTCTTATATGCATCTTAAATAGCTTGTCCTAAGGAGAAAATGGGATAACTTTATACAATTCTATGTCTTTCCACATTTGTAGCCTCAGCATCTTTGTTACTCTTAATCAAATAAAGACGTGGCATAATCAACTCTATTCAATATAGATACTAATTGTGAAAGATTGCAATTTGGTCACCATTGCTTGTGAACTGTTAGACTTTTTTCATCAATGTGGCTTATTTCCTCTTTTCTTTGAGTGATAAAAATGTGTCTAAACAGGAATTTAACTTATTTTTTAAAACAAAGAGATAAAAAAAAAAAGGAGCATTCAATTTGCACCGTATGCCATCCTTTGGTCTATTTTAAAAGGAATATTGGTTTAGAGGTGATCTCAGGACTGGGTATTTCTTTGATTAAAAGCATCATGGATGTTGCATTTTCTGACTTGAGTGCTGAGGACAGCTTGCACTGCTCTGTTCCATCTCTCTTTGGTTTTTTTTCCTTTTTTTTTCATCTGCTGATGTTTTTGAAATGTGTGTTGGGCAACTGCTTTATGTTAGAGTCATTGCAGAAAGGGTGTTGTTGTGGAACCTATGTGGAATTGAACAAGGACTTGACAATGCTTGCTCTGGTAGTTGTTTTTTTTCTTGACCTTCTTATAGGTTTGAAAGATTGAGATGAATATTGATGTGAAAGGATTCATTCTTCCAGTATTAGTTAACTGACTGGCTTGTATTAAAATATGTTAAAAAAAAAAAAATTGTCCTGCTGCTGTAGAGGTTGTTTTAGAATGCTCCAATAACACTGCACATCTCAAAGGTAATAATGCATTCAAATTATAGCCCAAAATTACAAACAAAAAAGTGAAAACAGCACTTCCAAAACCAGCTTTTAGCCCAACTTGGCCTTTTCTTTGAGTTACAGTGGATGTACAAGAAACAAGTATTTTTGAAATCACCATTGTTTATAGTGATAGACGGTAACTGTTTACAACTGTTCAATTAAGTTCTTTATTTCTTTTATTTAGCTTGTACTGTATGTAGGAAGTATGCATGGTATTTGTTTCTGGTATTTGGATACAGTAAAAGAGCAAAGAATAACAAACTGAAGTCTGCCCTTGTTAAGTTTGTTTCTACTGTTCCAAGCGTGTACCTTCAGATACCATGTCACTGAAAACCATACAAGAGCTCAGATTCATCCGGTGCGGGCTACAGATGTTACCCAATTAATGCTTATTTAATCACAGAAGCCCAAAGGGGAAGATACCATCTGGATTATTGATTTCAGTGCTTTCGATTATCTGAGAAGATTGTTTTATTATGTCATTAATAAATGTAATCAACAAGTTTCTTTTGCCCTGCAGAAATTCCTGTCTTTCTGGCTCCTAGTAGGATGTTGAAGACTGTTTATAGTGGCTATATCAGTGGGTAAAAGCACTACTTACTGTATGTGTTCCATGGCCTACTGTAAATACAAATTTTTTTTTCTTTCTTTCTTTCTTGCTGTCTTTTCCATGATGGTTATTGCTGTAGAAGCAAAAGATACGGGAGCATTTAGCTACTATAGGGAGTAGTGATGTCCCTTATAATGCCATCTTCAATATAGGTTATGTTCTTTGTGATTCTTGAACCCACGCTTAGATAAAAGGTCTCAATTAGTTCATAAGTAAGTTTATGAACTGACAGAAAATCCACCTGTGAGGGGCAGGCTTATGAAGTACTTCTGTCATTGCTGTATATAATCAGTTCAAGTTGTGTGGAGCTCCTGAAGTGAAATAAAAATTAGGTAGCTGGAACCACATGAGAACTTTGCAGACAAAAAACGAGTGTTTTCACTGTCACTAGCAAATTTGAGGATGGTGTCTGGCAAAATTAAGTTACGTTGTGTGCTGTAAAATGTCATGGACAACTTTTAGGGGAAGAAAACTGGACTGGTTCCGCAGCAATGGATAAACCTCTACTTTGGATAAATCTTGAGAGGCACTATATGCAGCAATCTGTAGGTTATGTCTGGTTACTAGAATTCAATCAGGAGTTGCTCTTGAGGGGACTAGACTTCACTGAGGTAGTTTGTACGGGTGAAAAAATGGATATGAAATTGAGAAGTAGAAGAAAAAGACTAGAACAGGCTTTTGTGTTGAAACAGGAGAGTAGGGAAGCTGTCCCATCCTGCAGTTCTGTAGAAGCGAGAGACGGTCTTGAGCGGCCTCTACTGGTTCACTGGCAGGAAATTAGGCAGCAAGGGAAAAGCTGCCAAGTGGGGCCAATCTATGTTGGCGCTTTTCTTTATTATTTTTAATATTCTTTTAAGAAAGTAATCCTTTTGGACAGTGAGAAAAAACTGTATATAGTAAAAGGAAATAATATTACTTGTACAAGTTTCTCTGTATGTCTCCTTTTGTCCTTTGTCAAGCTCTGGCCTTGATCAGGTAATGTGTTTAATAATGTTGTCTGGACTGTAAAAAGAACTGAGCTAGGAATATTGGACCTGCTGGGTAGATACAAATAGCTATGTTTTATTCAAGTTGGGGAAACAATTAAGTGTCCTTTTAAGGGCAGTTAAAATGAGATGTCACCCATTAAAGAGTGAAGTAAATGCTGATGGAGGCAGAGGTTGCTGACGATTGCAGACAGCAAAAGAAGTACTTTGCAGTTGAGCTCTCAGAATGCAGAAGGGTGCGTTCGTGTTGCTAGAATCACAGAGTGCCCCCTAGAAGAGCAAGTTTGCAACTGTGCATAAAGAAAATGCCATATGCAGTTTGATTCAGCAACATATATGAATGAATGTTGTGTGCATTCCTTAGGGGAGGGAGTAGTGTATAAGGGGAAGTGCTGGGTTTGGCTTATTTTTAAAGCAAGGCTGCACCAAAAAGTACTTAGCTTGTCAGTCCTCATTTGCCTTTATTCTAAAATGTGCATATTGAAAGATAGAATTTTGACTACTTGAGGAGGCCAGCAGGATAACATACCTTAAAGCAAAGTTCTCAGAACCTGAGATGTTGTTTTGAGCATTGAACGCTTCTGAAAATCGGAGCTGACAGGGAAATGGAGGAACTGGTTGGGTTCTGGTTGGGTTTGTATGGCTTACTTGTGTTGTAGCTCAGAAACAAGGGCACGAGCTGGTTCTCCAGAGCTGCCAGCATCCACATTTTGTTCAGTATGCATTCCAGCTTCTCTAACGTGAACCTGTCAGAAAAACTTCATTCGTTCAGCTTCTTTCCTGTAGTGTCCACTTCTGCATTCCTTGAGTCTGTGTGCAGGTGAACATGTGTGTATGTTTTAGGAAGCTGCATATTGCTGTGAGGGTTTGGAAGTCTTGTCTAAAATGTAAATATTAAACCCAAATACATTTGTACTGGGTAGGTATTGCTATAGTCTTAAAAATTATTTTCATAATCCTGTGTTACATTTCAGACTACATTTAGAAATCTGTAATATGTCTCCTCCATCAGATGAGGAAACAGATAATATCTTCAACACTTACAATTCTGGTTTTATTTGTTACTCATTCTGTGCCAGAAAAGAGAGAATCTTGCATATTTGGTACAGCAGTCTTGATGCTAATACTACATGCTTTCTTGAAAAAGGTTTCTTCTGCTATCAGTAGCTGTTAAACTCTCTAGCAACTACACCTAGCTAAAAGGATTACCTGCCTGCAGGCAAATGTACCATGCAAGATGGTTCTGCATTTTATAATGGAGGAAACAAAAAGGTACCTTTTTGAGGCAAGTCTGGCAAAACTAAACAATCTTAGCAAGTGCTTCAGTGGATAGAGAAGCGCGTGCTGTGAAGTACGTTGGTGCAGGTTTTTCTCCAGAGTTCTGTGCCCTGCATTTTCCCACCATTCCATTTGCTGCAGATGGATTTTACTAAAATGAGTTTTTACTTTGCTACTGATCAAAGTTTGTCGTCATCTCAAATATTTACATTTCATTGGTACAGATTAAGTGTCCTGCTTCAGTACTGTAGTGCTTCATCCCTGCAAAGACCAACCTGAATAATGTGGTGTCACATTTACTTAATATCGCATTTGATTCTATCCGGTATGACTGTACATTCTAATTTACTCAAATCTAATTTGTTTTGTCTTTGCCTCCTAGATGTGCTTTTTAAAACATGTTTTTTATGTCCTTGGCCTGGATAATGGTAAAGGATGGTACTAAAACCTCATATTATTTGTAGTTTAATTGTCTTTTCCTGAAGCATTATTGGACAGTTTTACAAGGTCTGCTCTGAGATGATGTCCTTAGAAGCAGAACTTTTCAAAGTAGATTTGTAATTAAGGATATTAAAATCCAAGGAGAATCTGGTTAAGCATGCAACCCTTCTCTTTCTAATTGTCTGCCACGTAGTAATTGGCAAGAATGTCACTGACCTGTCTAGGCAGGTACAAAAGCTTGTTACTAATACGTAGTAGGTATGTGCTTCTCTGCCTGAAGTTTTCTGTTTGAATCCTTGTTTTCCTTATTGCCCATCTGTATCTTTAAAGCTTTTATCTTTAGTTTAATAAAAAGTACATCCAAAACCACCAGAACTTTTAAAATGATATTTGGACACAGTGCCGAAACAAAACATTTGAGTAATACTGAATTTTATTTATGCTACTTTGTCAATTGAGGACTTCTGTTATATTTTTATTTACTTCTTGGAGGCCAAATATCCCAAACTAAGAGCAGAGTACTGAGCATTTTGAAAATACATATTGATTCTGCAACATACAGGGGATTTTTTTTTTTTTCCTCTCCCAGCTCTGTATAGACACTGATGGTCAAATATGACTAAGCAAAAAAGCTGCTCTTAATTGTTTATTTAATCTGAAAAAATGTAGAGTTACTGGCTTTTTGCAAGCTTCATATTTGTTTCAGAATGTCATAGTTTCACAGTCAACTTCAAATTAGCAAAATGTTTGAGCAGCAGCTTTCACTTACCTAATATTTAGTCAATTCTTTGCCTTTTACAGTTAATTCTCTGTCTTTTCTAGGCAGAATGCTCATTTTGGTTAATTTAGGATATTGGTATTAATATAATGGAGGACAATGAAAAACTAGAGGCACTGTTTGTTTATCAAGCAGAGTAAATCCGAGAGAAAAGGCAAATGTTTGGGTTTGTGGTTTCGTTGTTTATTTATTTATTTATTTATTTTAAAGGCTGTCCTAAGTAATTTTTTAGGTGTTTTAACCTGTAGAACGCATATTTAACTTGTTAGTGCTTGAGTTCAATGCCTTATTCAGATCAAAGGAAAAGAAATGTGTTTTTTCCTAATACTTAGAAATAATAGATAATAAATCTGTTAGATCTATTTCAGCAGAATGTTTAAACACATCTGCAGACAGAACTATGCTAATGAGTGTGACTCACTATATTTAATTTTCACTAGTTGGTAAAGCAGCATTAGTAATATTTTCTTTATATTTTTCTTAAGATCAGGAGTTATAACATTAGCTTTTTGCATAGTGAGAGAGAATTCTCTGGGGAGAATAAATTCTTATGTGAGCAATGGGCAGCATGTAAAATTTATTGATGTGGGAGGGGTGGAAAGGATTGATTTAAATTAGCTGCAAGTGAACTGTTAAATGGTATTGATAAATAAGATGGGCTGAAAAGAGAAAACGAGGAAAAGTGAAGATTCTGTGTATGGATAATGTGACTTTTCTCCTCCCTCACCAGAAAAGTAGCAGTCAGAGAAGAGGGAGCTACAGGAGGTCAGGTTTTTTTACAGCTCATCTTCCTCAGTGGATCTAATAGCGGAACCTTGGTTAGCAACTTGAGGGTGTGCTCCCTGATACTGCCTTGCATCGAGCTTTTAGAAAGCAAGCCTTTATACTTCATCTTCTATTAGGAAAAAACCTAAACATAATTCCTTGGTATTTTAAATTGTAAAAAGATGTGGTTTCCTTTGTGTCGTTCCATCTGAGATAGCAATTGCTTTTATAAAGGCTTCCCTTCTTTAAGAAAGATGAAGAGCTCTAATCTTGCAAGATTTGGACAGTGAAGTTACTCCCTCTATATAATCAGTTGATGTCAAAATGCATTTATGTTAAAATACATTTATAATGATGTAGCTAACAGCTTGTCCCCTCCTGCTGCAGAAAGTATTCTTGAAGCTCAAACAGGTCAAAGACTGTCTAGTGGAAGGTTTTTTGTATTGCACACTAGATTAAAAAATCTTTGGAGAGGTGGGCACTTAACCATCCTCATTAAGACAGAATTATAAATATGCTACTCACTGTGACAGATGGCTTTGAGGAAGTATTTCAGTATTGGGTATTTTTCTTGATGCTAAGAAAAAAGTTGTCTCTTTTTCAAAAGCTTGGGAAAATGGTGGGAGCAGTTCTATTCTAAGTCTTTCTTGGAATTTATGCCATTTCAGCTGCTAAAAGGTTTGTAGTAAGCTTTTAGTTTGTAGATGTTGTTCTGTTAATCTTCCTTTTTGAAGTGTAGACCTTTACCATTGATTGGCATAAAGACAGACTCTTTTCACTAGCTTGGTACTCTATGAATAGTCTAGGGTAATTCTTACAGTGAAGCTTTTAAATTTTTTTGTTTTGTTTTGGTGTTTTTTTTTTTTTTCCCCGTTTTTTTTTAAGGTGGCTAATCATGAGGATAGCTACTTTCTTGTCAACAGGTCTAACAATTAGAGGAAGGAGTTTGTACTTAGTCTGAAATATGACAGGAGAGAAATGTCCTTAGGTTGCTACCTTCCCACCTCCAGTGTTGAAAACAGTTTCTACAGGGCATAAAACCCATGTTTATAGTTATGTAATGCTTCTCTGGAAATAAACCACAGAAATTCTTATAATAAAAATCAGGTTTTAGAGATGCTCTATTTTGGAAAGAGCAGTTTGATTACTTGGAAGAAAGGCTGACCAACCCACTATAATGGGCTATGGCTAAATATATATTAAGTATATACTTAATAATAATGTGGATTTTTTTTTTTTTTTTAATAAGGGCCTCTGCTTAGATTGCTTAATAAAGAAGCTTATTTTAAATGTCACAGCTGCCTTTTAAAGGTTGACTTGTATAAGGATATCCTGTATAGTATGTTGTTTTAATTGCCCAGAGTAGCTGCAGACAGACAGCTGAATATTTGCCATCTTCACACAATTGATACTAGTGATGGTGTAGATAACTGGTACTGATGGGAAAGTGCTCCTAAGCTCAAGAAAACACAGATGTTTGTGACCCGTGTAACCAATACCATTTGTTTAGACATGCATACACTGAAGTGAAATTGTAAATGATAGGCCTTTTAGCATTCAACTGCTTAAGGATTATGAGGAGTTATTTCCTGTAGGGGTTGGGAAATGGTGTTCTCTGCCTGAATGGGTAGCTGGTGCTCTGGAGAGGAGGCTTGCTGAGTCAGAATGGGTGGGTACAGTGATTGAGAATTTCCTTCCAGGATCAGAAGACAGAGAGGCTAGAGAGCTGCAGACATCCTAAGACTGCACAGGTTAGTGATCTGGGCTAAATTATGGAGAGAGGAATTTTTGTTACAATACGCCTGACCAAGGCTGGTTGAAGAATCCTGGTAAGGCTACATACTGATGGGAGACTTCTCTCTTCCAGCCTAAGGTGAGGCTTAATTCTCAGGTAATAAGGAAACTCGGTGAATTCTTTTTCTTTTCTTTCCCAACCCTTACCACTCCATTATATGGGTGTGTACGCACATAGATGTTTTTCTTATATTCTACAGGCAGTGGAGGAAAACTACATAGAATTGTATGGAAGACTGCAGCTGTGATAGGTTGGGATCCTGACCAGATAACTGGTTTTGATCTTCCTCTGGCTTGGTTTTACTCGGTGAACTTTTCCTCTTAGGTAGCAAGGCCAGGATGTAGAAAATAGACACAAGCTAGGATAACTCTGAAAGGAAATACTGATTTATTGGTTTCAAAAGGGATTAAAAACTTGCTTGTATGTAGAAAGAAAAGGGCTGCTAGACTGTTACACCTGGAAGAATGCAGCTTAATGACTTTTGATTCTCTTCACTTTGAGAATTTTTACTGGAAATGCTGCCTGAGCAAGACGATCAAAAATAGCTTAAATCCTACTGATGTCCCACATTGTCCTGCAGGGTTGTTAAACTCCCTTGTTATAATCCTGTGTGGTTTTGGACCTGAGTAGTTTTGCAGCATGGCTAACAGGAATTTGTCTTGAGAAATCTGCTTGTATGTTTGGTGACAGCAGTGTGTGTGTTTCCATGACCATTGTGTAAAGCAGTGTCACCCTGGGGGGCTCGGGTGACAAACCCAAAGTGCGTGTGTCTGATGCTTTACAGGAAGGCTTGCATCTCAGATATATACAAATCAAGTTTTGAGAAGCTCACTGACACTTGTCAAAAAGGATTTGTTTTATTTAGTTCACATCTGTGCTTTTACAGATGAAATGACATAATGATTTCACTAAGGATTAAATGGTAACTTTATTTTAAAGGACACTCTTTTTATAACAAGTATTTAAGACCATTTTCTCAGAACTTCAATTGAAAACTTTGAAAATGCCTTTTTATAAACCAAACATGGCTGGTTTCTGACTGAAAAAAAAAGAGGTTTAGACACTCAAAATGTTTTGTTATTTTCTAAGCTTGTCTGAATATTCCAGCTGAAATTTTGTGTTTGAGGGTTTATAATAGGTTGTGAAAGTATTGTGTGGTTTCTTTTCTTTCCTTGTTTTTAATTATTGCACTGAGGTAAAACTATTGGTTGAATATTTTCCTGTTTGACCAAAATGTGGGGGTTTCTTTCAGACTGAACACTTTCAGACTTGCCTGTTGGCTCATCTGTTCTGCTGTGCAGTGCTGCCTATAGAGCCACTGCCAGCTTCATCCCAGTGTTTGTAAATCAGCACGCATTAGCGAAATAGGACGATGCTCTGGGTTGTTGCAGGTTGACTGCAGCTGGAATATGGTATTCCTGTGCTTACAAACAATTGCTTCCTACTCGAGCTGTGTTTTGTAAAAAACAGAGCAACACCTTTCACAGCAGACTGTTTACACAGGAGCAGAACGAGGGAAACAAGCTTCTTAGTGACTGTCCTCATGAATAATCTGGCAGGCTGCCGAGCAGCCTGGATTGCCATCGGTTGGGAAATGATCTGTTAAAGAATGTGCTCTTAACTGGGCTGTATTGTAGATGCAAGATGGGAGACTCCCCCGCCTCACTGGGCATCAGGATTTCAGTGCCTATTGAGCTTTGGCTTCAGTTGAAACGCTTTTGTGGTGTTTTATGGGTTGCTTGCAAATGAACTGCTATGTTCATGTCATTTTGGCAGACTAAGAGTTAAAAAGCAGAAAATAAAACCCGTGTGAAAGATGCTGCTTTCAAATAAATCAATCAAAGCCATCACAGTCACATTTCTAGGAACAGAAAAACTTGTAGTGTGCTAGCTTTGCTCCATGGGAGAGCAGATCTGCTGGGTAGTTGCCGGTTGATTGTTCCTCTGATGCTCAGGGGTACACCTCTGAGAATTCGTGACCTGTGGGGATGAGACTGAGGCAGCCTTGCAACTTGTCACCTATTGTTGGAGCTGTTGAAGAGCATGGCTACTTTCCCAGTGAAACTGTTTTTTTTCACATATTCTTTAATAAAAAATTTCAAACAGCACAAAAATTCCTGGTTTAGAAATCTGCCAAAGTGACGGTGCTCTGATCCCAGAACAGTTTTCCCCTGGAATCTGATTATGCTTATCTAAGCAGGAGGAACCACATGTTCTCACTACTTACCTGAACGCAAAAAAACCCAAACAAACCCAAAATAGAAGAACCACATAAAGAAAGTGTGTTCAGGCATTCACTCAGACTATAAATAATGTCTACAGTTTTAGTTTAGCTTATTATGGACTTTCCAATCTGATTTGAGTTTCAAAGTAAGCCCCGAGTAATACATTCTTCTTTTAAAATTTTAAGTTGAAAGAAGCGAGGGCAGGTTCTGCAGTGTTCTGCTATACCACAAGAGGGCATTTTTGGTGCCAACTCTGCAACTAAAAAAATTAATGTGCTTTTAAATGTTTCACTTTATATGAAATTTCTCAGTTTGGATGCCAAATAGAATTGAAGTGATGCATCTTTTCTTAAGACTTCTTGGTTTCATAACTAAGAACAGTTGGATATCTTTGTTTTCATAGTTAACATGGAATTGTTGAATGGTTTTTGTAATTACATAAAGCATGAGAATTCAAAGTAAAATTGTGTTAGATTCAGAATTTTGTGTCTGGTGAAGTTTATTTAAATGATCTGCCAAATACTGATTACAAGAAATTAAGTTGGACACTGAAGAAAATACGACACTGGAACTTTTTTCCTTTTAGCACCAAGTAACTTAATGTGGTTCAGTGTGGATGATTGTGATGATAAGAACAGTGTGTCCTTTTGTTCCGTTCATATGGAATACAAGACTAATAAAACTAGAGGAAATGTACTATAAATACAGCAACTGAAAGTACTTTAAAAAACACAAGATATTGTCATGCTGACTTTGTAGAGAGTTTGCATTTTATCACTGAAGATAGTAAAATTGTAAATGGGAGGAAAAATGTCTGTAGGAAGTTTGACTTGCTGTTTAATTTAGAGATGCCCACCCTTTGTAGTGGGATGAGCCACAGTTTATTTCAGCAAGCCCTGGAAGACCTATGCCAGTTGCTTTCCCCGTGTGCGTGAGGATGTCTGAATGAGATTGCTTCATCGTGTGCCTGTTACCTGTGAGTGCATATCCTCTTCAACAACACGAGGCATCCTTCAGCGCGTGTGCTGCTCAGGTGAGAGGATACATTCATGCGCTTCGGTTGTTTATCTTGATTCCCAAACCTGTCATGTGATAAGGGGGCTCTTTACTCATCAAAGAGAGTTGCAGGAGTGGAATTCCAGAAGAGTTTATCCAAGTTGAAATATGTTTGGTTTTGAGCATTCCTCAGGACATGTGGCCACAGGGAACAGCATATAAGCCAAGTGAATTGTTCTGGCAGGTTCAGTTTGTTATGCCAGCTCAAGTAATCTTCAGGGACTTTCCAATCTCACTGAACACAAAACATAATTGTGGTAGGATTTAGTTTGTTTGTCTTTTAAAATGTGGCAATTTAAACCTTGTGAACTCATGCTCTCTGGTGGGCCAAATTTGGCATGAAGACATCAGTAAAAACTAGACAAACAACAGTGAGAGTTTGAAAAGTTGACATGAAAATTCTATCTGCAGCAAAATTTGGCTAGATGGTTTTAATGTAGTTTTTGCTTCACCATATTCACATTTAAAATAATAATAAGAAAATATTTCTTTAATAACCAACCTATGCATTATTAACTTCAAAGATAATAATAGGTCTGTCCATAAAAAACAAATGTTAGGAAAATATCCTTAGCTTTTTTTACTTCCATTACTTGGCATTTTTTGCTATGGTGTTAAATATTCTAAAATACTGCAGTTCATAAATCAAAATTGTACTGAAATTGTGCTTTTAAAAGTTGCTAGTATGCTCTGTGTCAGGAAAAGTCACAAATGTGTCTGTCATTTGGTTCTGCATGCTTATTTGAGGGCTGGTTGAAGGGGTATGGTGGCACCAGTAATTTTTGCACATCAGTTAAATAATGTGGATGCTTATTTTTAATAATGCTGTTCAGTTAGATTTGGCAAGGTTCATTATGAAAAACATTAATTCTTCTGCTGGTGTAGTTGTCTATTGGGATTTTTTTTTTTTGTAGTGCTGAATATTTTTCCTGAAATTTTTATGTGCTTTTTTATATGTTGTGCCTGGTTTTGTGACTTGCTTGCCAACAATCAGATTACCTCATTACTTGTTTATTTGTTTGTTTGTTGTGCTTTTTTGTTTGGTTGGTTTTTTGTTTGTTTTTTTAATTTGAAATAAAATCTACTGTCTTTTTTAAAAATTAAAATGTTTGTGAAAACACCATTGTAATGCATGTGCTCTGAAAGAAGAAATAGCAGACTGAATATATGCTGACAGAAAGGACAACAACATAACTAAAAACCAAAAAGTATTCTGCAGTGCTCCGGAGTCGTCTTTATTTTGAGGCTGTTACAGGATTTTAATCTTTTTGCAATGAGAAAGTGCACGTGCTGGTAACTGCTATTGTCTACCCTTCAGGAACAACGGTTTAGTCATTAGGAAAAGTTTATTAACACTAGGGTGGCAATTAAAAACATTTTACCTATTTCTATTTTTAAACCTTTTTAGCTTGTTTTTGCACAGAAATGCAAACCCAACTAGTTCCAAACTAAAGCTCTTTTCTTTTCAGTGTTAGGGGTGACAATCAAAAATGTAGAAAGCTGCTGGAGATTTGGATTTATAAGTGCTTTTAGAGAGACTGTTGAATGAATAAAGGCTAATTATTTGCAGTCTTTGACTACCCCTTCTTGGTTTCTTAAAGCCTGTTCATATAAGAAGTACTGTCATAATTGGCACCAAGTAATTATTGTTTTGAAAGTCTTAATTGAGGCTTGGCTTGGAATACTCATGGAATCTCTGTTGTTTTCCTCTATAAATTCTGTTATAAATTGGTGTTAAACTGCAGGGGAAGCTGGTAGAATTCCAAAGATACACACCTATGCAACATACATACTTGCCTGCAGATATATACATGACTTGGAACTCATACTGCCAATAAAACACTTCTCAAAAAGCCTTCTGTTCTAAATCTAGAGTCTGGGCAGTATGACAAGTTGTGCTAGCTGTATTTAAAAACAAACATACCCTCCCTCTTCCCACACATACGCATGTAGAAATGACAGAACTTAATATCTGCATCAGCGTAGAGAGCTTGTATCCATACATGTGAGGAAGAAACCATGCTGGCTTCATGGAAAATAAGACATTAAATATCTTTGTTGGAAGTCATGTTTTGGATGGTAAGGTTTTACAAAGATGCTGCTAGTGTAGTAAGTATTTCCAAAGGATGCCTAGCCAACAAATTGAGCAGTAGGTTCCAGGGAAGTTCCATTAAAACTTCATTGTTACTTCAAATTGGTAAAGCTCTTGGATGGTACAATAAAGAGCCTGTTGTAGTGTACGCTATTTGCAGTCAGCCTTATTCTGACAAGACAATGATTGCTTGTGTTCACATGTGAAATGTAAATGGCACTTTTCAAGTAGTGATGTTTAACTTCTGGTGCCTTCAGAATGGCTTTGGGAAATCATCTTCAGCTAATTGATAATTGATCAGATTGTATTTATGGGCTGGGTATTTTTCATAATAGTTTTCCAATGTAACACTAACTTCTTTACAATAACACTTTCTTGAAACATTTAATATAGTACGTGCTGGTTTGGGTTTTTTTTGTTTTGAACAGTGAATGCATGGTGTGTTTATGTGCTGACCAAGAAATTTTTATTTTTGCAATTCAGAACAGGAGAGGGAAAGAATTAGTGGAGGGATGTATACAGAATGCAAGTAACTGTTTCTAACCATGTAATGTTTGGATGTGAGCTTTTCCAATGAATTATTAGGAGATTACTCAGCTATATACTTGTATATAAATGAAGAAATTTTAGTCCCCACTTGATTTCTGTGACTGCTGTATTACTTGGTGTGGAAAAAAGAACAGTAGTGATAGAAATAAAAAATATGGCATTACAGAATATAACTAGAGCATGTCTGCTTTCTGGTTTAAAGCCAGGACCAAATCCTGGGAATGTTAATTCGGCCATGATGCACGTGTTCTTACTTGCAGTGCTTTTGAATGTGTCCTGTGCCGCCATTCTATTGCAGACAAGGTTTTTTTGGTGTGGAGAGTATCATAGCTTACTAGAGGCATCATACCTTTGTGAAGTCCTCTATATGTGACATTCCAGGGTTTTGAAAAAGAGAAAGAATGGCAGAAGATTTTTGTTTAACCTGAAGAAAATACCTGTTTGACTGGAACTAAGTATCTTTGCATGTATTCCTAAAATATATGAATGGCTTACAATTTCTGCACTTAAAGTAACAGAATAAACCCAGAACAATTAATAGCACCATATAAATCAAAACTTTGCTTGTTTATAAAGTACCTCCTACAAATACTTAATAAATAGGAGAATAATGAAGTTTTTTAAACCAATAAAAGTTGTTTTCCCAATTTCCTTCATGTGTTCCCAGTTTCCCTCATGGTTATTATGGGAGTACAACTCTTGAAAGACTATCTGGATTGGTTAATGAAGATAAATGTTACTTGATGATGATTCAGCTGGTGACCTCAAGAATACTTTTTTAGAAAATGAAATTTCTTTATCAGTTAATGTTCAACCTTATCATCTGTTTCGAGGCATTTGTTTAGGCCTTTTGTTTTTAAGCTAAATAGTGAAATGACATGATTGTGTGTTCACAATTTTGAATCGTAATAGAGGTGGGCTTCTGTCTATACTTTAAAAGGTCAAATTTAGATAGCTAAACTACTCAAAGAAAGAAAATAATTATTGCTTTTTATTTCTAAAGAATATAATAACCATATGTGTTTCTTAGGTAATTAGATCATACTCTCAAACTTTGTAGAAAGACTGTATGTATTTTTGCGTATGTGCATTTAATTTTATGTAGAAAACTTGGGTAAACCATCTTGCCATCGTTTAGACTGGTACAACTTAACAGTAGCACCGATGTCCATGTTTGTCCTGTCTTACCTCTTAATGTCATCATAGTATACTTGGTGCTTTTTGTGCATGAGGATTTGCTGGGTCTGTGTAATTGTTACAGTAGCAGAGATTTCGTGTCACCATAAATTCAGTTGCAGCATGTGAATATAATTAACTCTCATTATGTGTGCCTCATAAGTTCCATTCAGATAACCGAGTTATAATCAGCTGAAAAAGTAGTGCAGATACTGTATTCAGCAGCCACACAAAAGTAATGTAGGAATGTGTAAACGGTGGTCTGATGTGTGTTGGGAAGTGCTGGGCTTCCACACCCAGCACTGAGGAGCCCTCCAGGACAAGAAAGCCAAGAATCTAGCAAAGATGGAAGAGGGATCAGTAAGTCAGAGTAGAGTTGACTAAAACTACACATAGAAAGAAACACACAGGAAAATGTTAACAGTGTAAAGGAGTAGGTTGTTTTATAGCATTTCTTCCTGTTAATTCTGTAGCTACAGATGTGCCTGTTGCTCTCCTAAAATGACTGCTCCTAAAATGTCCAGGTTGGCATTTTGACAATCTCGTATCTTGCCTGCAACCAAGGTACTGAATTTCAGCTACACTTTTGAGATCCCACCGGCTTCCTTCCAGTGAGGAGTCCTTGCATGTGATGGTTTGCTAGAATGTGTTTCTTCTATTGTGATGGGTTTTCTGCCAAACTGCTCATAAATAGTGAGTATTAGCAAATACATGTAAAGACGGGAGGCAAAAATTGTGTGGGAAATAGAGGAAAACTTGGAAGAACAAAATGTTTACTTGCACGCTAATAAATAAGCATACTTAGATGATCCACTGAATAATAATTAAAGGCTTTCTTCTGTCATTTTGCCTTGGAATCTCTTGCTTTGACTTTTTCCAGAAACTGTTTCTGTTTTCCGAAGTAAACCCACAATACCTGTCTGTCTTTTCCTTTTATATGAGCTTTTAACAATAACCTTTCAAGTAAGCTGAATGTACAGATGGTTGTGAGAGTATTTGTAACTGAAATTTTAATGGGTGGAAAATGAGGAATGCTACATAATGGGTCACTCAAATGAGTCTACAGAAAAAGATAAATGTTGAAAATTAACGTAGCTACGCCCTTATGTAACCTGGGCATGTTACAGATTCATTTTTGTATGTTGTTATCTTCTTAACGTGTATTTGTTCTGTAGTTTAACTTTTTCTGAAGTATACTAGGGAATATATTAAAACTGGGAAGGCTTGGCTGTCAGAGTTCTGCATTTTAAAACAGGCTATTTTTGTAAAGGAAACACAATTTCTGTCTATATAGAAAATATAATACTTTAACATAGCCAAACATTTTGATAAAGAGTTGAGATTTCAGGCTATGTGGAAATCATAGTAAAGCCTATGGTTGCCAGTATAGTTCTGGATTTTTGTAAAGGCCTGCAATAAGTGGAATAAGAGACAGAAAGATATTTAGGGAACTGTCTTAAAAGCAGTATTTTTCTGTTGTTAACTAAGGCTTGGGCAGTTAGTATTCATGCTTATTACATATTTGAATGCATCCATGTTGGAAAAATCCTATATACCTCCCATTTTCTCTGTATAAGATTAGGCAGAGTATTTGTTAGTCCCTATTTCTTGTTTGGGTTGTTTTTGTTTTTTCTGCCCTGCATCACTACCTTCAGATTTCTGTTCTCCCTCTAATCCCCAAATTTTTTGATTAATAATCTTTTTAATCGTGTCATTTCAAACTAGTTATCTTTAGTCATCTTTCCTTCAGTGTGGGGACAAAAAGATCTTTTTTTTTCCCCCCCCGGGTGGTGGTTTTTGGTTTTGCTTCCCCCCCCCCCCCTTTAAACTTTGAAGTTTGAACCAGCTCCTTTAAATATTCCAGGTGACTTTGTTACAGATAGAATCAAATGGTTAAATTATAATTCATTGTACTCTCACCATGTGTGTTTGGTGGATGATGCCTTCCTTTTAAAATCCTTTCCAAACTGGATTCCTGCGAAACATGACTACTGTACTCCCCGGTGAGCTAGCACAAGCTGCAGTCCTGCCTTAGAAAATGGGTAAATGTTCCTTGGCTAGACTTTCTTGATGAAACAATGTAACCATTTAAATGGGTTTTCAGATTTGGGATAGATTAATTCTAATGGTGTCCACTTCCCTTACGCTCTTGAATATTCCTAACATAGTATGATCCTGAAGGCTCTAATCTGAAAGTTCTTCTCTTCAGTATATCTGTATTCCTCTTTCTGTAAATGTCTTCCCCAGCACAGTTTTGTTTGCAAAATATGCTGTGATAGCACTTCCCAGATAGCATTTTATATATTTATATCTGCATATATGTTTAATTTTACATTTTTTACACTATATGTGCAAGTTTTATGACAGAGAAACTTCCAGGTATTGGGTAAATGTTGTGTAGTTGTTTATGTATCAGAATAAATGCTATGTGTTTTGAGGGTATTCAACAGTGTGCTGATCTTGGCTGACGAAGAATAGCTATTGATTTGATAAACTACTTTGGTAATAAATATTTTAGCTTATAAATCTTTTCAGTACAGTCAGAATAAACAGAAGAATTGTCAGAATAGTTATATACATAAATATATATAATGTCTACATGTATATAAAGCCAGATAATAGTTATATTAAAAAAATGTAAATGGAAATGATTGATCTCAAATTTTTTTTTGTACTATCCATTACCAAGTTTTACATTTAGAGATATATTTTTATGGTAGAGTTCATAAATACAGATGTCTTAATTTAAATGCTTTTTAATTGTACTGCAGTTTGACATGAAGCAAATTAATTAAGTAGGATCGCTTTTAACTGCAGCTCTAATTGCTGAATGTTACTTTAGTAGAAGTGCCATTTTGGTTCTGCTTTCTAGCATCCTTTCATCCTTTGTGCAGTGTTATTCACCAAGATTGTGTCTTAGGACTGCTGTACATTTTTACAGTGGGTAGTTTTTAGAAATGGCTTTACCAAGAGTGCTGAAAACATATTCTTAGTATTCTGTGGGGTTTCTTACTCTGTAAGAGAGAAGAGATTGTGTTAAGGGTGTCCAGAAGCTGTATATCTTCATATGACCATGAGATCTTAGCTGCCAAAAAGATGAGTGTGTGAAACCAAACCTGTCTATTCTGAAAGCTGTGCCATCCATCAAACTACCCTTGGTCTTGCGGGCCCTTGGTTATTCTGAGTGTCCAGTTAGCAAGCTCAACCAAATCTGGGATGTGATACACACACCCATGGCTTTTCTTTGGTACTTTGATCCATGCCTTGTGTTTGTTATGGTATCAAAGCCATTAGCTAGAAATCATATACAGATTTACTTTTTGTCCAGCTATAGATACCTGTAACATAGATGATACCTGAGAACCTTACCTTCAGGTTCATTTATAGGTAGCAGAAGGAAGGTGTTCCTAGAGTAACTCTCCGGGATTAAAGTTTTGGTTCTAAATAGAGTCTGAACTTGAGATATCTTGCTTTTTATTTTTCAGAGCTCAGTTTGGCTCTAAAATGTAGTCTGCCTGCATACGATTAAGCTGTTCAACAAAGTCCCTAGTTTTGCTTTCTCACTTGTGGCAATAGTTGTTGTCATCTTTCAAATTCCAAACGGCTAGCCAAATACTGTCAGCAGGAGTATCAAAGTTAAAAGACAAAGAACTAGAGTGACTAAAGTCAGAAAATTGATGACTAAAGCATGCTGCAGTGGCTGTTTTGAAAGTATATTATTAAACCTCTTCTCTATTTTTTCTTTCACTTCAGTAGTTGTTTTGTTTACTTTTTTCAGGTTGTAAAATGTATAGAGAGAAGAACCAAATTTTTGAAGTCAACTGACCTTGAGTAGTTTTGTACTTTTGTCTTCTATTTGCTACCATTTCCCAAGTCCACTCCCCTCTCCCCATCGTAGGCACATGCATTGTTTATTCTGTAAAGTTGTAAATGGTGCCCTGAGAAGTTTCTTGTTGCTTCTTAGAACTTAGAAGGAATTTCTTTCTTAGGTTACTGTTTTTATTAGGAGGGTAGTGCATGCTTGGCTGAAGCAGTTGCCTCCACTCAGTGGCCTACTTATATCCAGTGTGGGGGAGTGGAAGAGTCAAAGGAATTACCATGTGCCTGTTTCTGAGCATTTCTCTAGAAACAAAGGACAAGAACAGTAAATGGTGTGCTTTCACTACTTCAGGTCATTAAAGGTCTAATCTGAAACTTGCTGAATTTGATGAGTTTTGGATTACTGCATGCCTGAGTTAGAGGCCAATTAATTCAACTTCACTTTCATTAGAAGGAGGAGGTGTGAAGTCCTATTCTGATTGCTGTGGACGAGCAGAACACAAATTGACTCGCTACTAAATTTCATGAGGGGTTTAGATTAATCTAAAAAAGCTGTCAGTGAAAAGGATGCTAATATTTCCACTGTATCTTTTCTCTGCAGCCCTTCCTGGCCGGGCCTGGAACACTTGTTTAGCAGCCTGGTGCTCCAGCACACTTCTTTGTCTAGCTGAAAAACGCACCCTATGGGAAACTGGTTTCAGCTGAATAACTTGCCCTTCACTTTTCTGCATGGCTGCATGAGCACCAGTGGCGGTGCAGGGGAAGCACTGGGAAGGCAGAAGGTGGGACTGTTCCTTTCAGTAGCAGTGGGATCTTAGCTGGACTTAAGCTCTTTAGAAAATTATAGTGGAATTGTAATTGTGGAACTGTGTGGCAGATGACAGTTAAGTGGAGCACATCTCAGGGATTTTGAACTCCCAAGAGAGCAGACATTCCTTGAGATTTGGCAGTTGTCCTTGAGTTTGGTTTATACACTTCCCATCTGAAGTGGTTAATTTTACTTTACACTTTTTTTAACGTTCATTTTCTTATGGAACCTTTGCTTTTTACATCTGTCATGTCACTAAGCAGAACTAAAATAGCTCCAGTCAAATAAAAATAATGGATAATTAAATAGTTTTACCTGTGAAAGCTTACTGTGGATTCCATGTGAACTTTGAAATGAAGTTACTATGCCAGAAGTCCTTTAACAGATATAGGAAGAGTTAACAATTTGCTGAATGACCTCTATATTTAAGCTTTATTGAAAGAGCATCAAGGTTTTGTTTTAATAAATGAGAACTTTACAAATACTTACAGGCACTGAATGTCTCGTGGAGCACAGATATGCATACTTGTAACACAGTTTAGCCTTTAAAGTACTGTTTATGGAGTCTGAGTGTTACATAAGGATACATAGACACCCAGGCTGGATCCCTGATATGTTCTGATGCATAATTATGGTACATGGACTTGCCTGGGGAGATGTGATAGTGCTTGGCACTTGGTTTGTTTTGCTACCCTTTGAGATTGGTAAACTGAATACATTTCCTTTTCAAGAACTTCACCAAATACCAAGCCATTGTTTTGGTGCATAGAGAGTTACTTTTGTAAAAGAAAAATGATATTTTCATCCTTTTTTCCAAACAAGGAATACAAAGCAACATTGAAATCTACAGCTGTGGTGGGAGGATGTGGTTTCTGCAGGGACACCACGTACATTCCATCTCATGGAATGCACTTGGTGTGACATTTAACAAAATGTGTTACTTAACAGCTTTGAGAAAGGCCAGCTTCATTGGGAGCCCTTCCTGCAAGACAGCATGTCTTTCCTGTGGTCCAGCAGAAGACATTGATTGCCAGGGTAGAGAGGCATTGTGCTGCTGGAGAGCGTTCTCAAAGTGTTTGTGTCTTAAACCAAATTGCAGGAGGCCCGCTTCTGTGTATCCCAGAAAGCAGGATTGCCTGACCATGTATAGTTCCCGGTGAGCAAATTGAAGTGATTCACTGGAATAAGTAAGATAGATTGTTTATTGTTCTTCAAATGTTTATGTAGCCATGCTGAAAACTGCAGCCAATCTGTAACCTTCTACTGTCTGCTTTTTATGTTAATCCGGTGTTATTTGCAAAGGTCTAGGAAGGAAGCCTGTTAGTGGGTGTATTGATTTTTGTGGTATTGACTAGCTGCAAAATAGTTTCCATAGATGGCAAACCAGACTCATATTTCTAACTTGAGGTGGTGAATTTGGATATTGTCCTACTTCTGTTTCTTAATGAAATCCAACAAAGAGCATAGAAATTGAGAGTTGGGGTTTGGTGTTTTTTTATATATATATTATTTTTTAATTGTTGTTGTTGTTTTATAACAAACCTTACCAAAATATTTGTTGAGCCTTAAGAGTTGTATTTGACAAAGTGTGTCTATTTGTGTCTATGTGTGGGAGGGAGAGAGTGGTAACAGTAGCTTTTTGTCTCCAGAAAGAAACATTATATGGGTAGAATGTGGTGGGGATTGTGGCATGTAATCATTGAGAGATAATTACAAATTTAAGATCCACTGTATCAGTTGTGAGGATTTATAAATACTAGAATGCTGTCTAATGTAAAAGTAAAAATTTTTTTATAGGACTGGCAAGATTTCCTGAATATCTGCCTGTTGTACTCTATTCTCTGCATTTCTTTCTCACTGGAAATAGCAGATTCTAATTACTGCAAGATGACAATTACTGTAGGTGTCTCTATTTTGATGAAGGGTTAGAATTTTTGATATTATAAAAAAAATAGTTCAGAAAGGATTTAATAAAATTACAGAGGCAAACAAGATAATAAAATTTAGACAAAAATCTATTTTCAAGTTTTATACTCTTCCTGACTGCCATTTCTGATGTTTAAAAATATGTTATAAAGAATACAGGCTTAAGCCAAGAAACTTTGAATGATGAATCTGTAGAATACAACTATATATAGTTATATCTATGGTTCATGAACATTCCTGAGACAGTGAGAGAACAGCAATAGTGAAATAATACGTAACTAAAAAAAATTCTTATCCAAGCCTGTTTCAGAGGAACATAGATTTTGAAAATAGAAATAACATAAATCTTCAAAGAGCTCAATCTTTGTACCTCTGTCAGACAGGCAATGAGCATCAATATTGTAATTTTACTTGTGCTTTTCTGTCTTTGTTAAAGCTTCATCTTTATTTCGAATGGGAACACTCACATTCTTGTAAATGGAAGTGTGCTAGCTGTCTGGGGAGTGCAGCCAAAGTACCAAAGGAGCGCTGTGTGTGAGGAGGGTCTTTTTGGAAACCACAGAAGCTGAACGTTCTTGAAACCCATTTTTGTCAGACTTGTTTCCAGGTGGTAGGAACAAGGAAATTTTAGTTGGCAAAGTATATCCAGGATTCATAAGTGCTTTTGTCAGCCTGTGCTTTTCTTCAAGAGCACGTCAGTCCTTGTTAGTGAACCAGCTTATTCTGATGCGCTAGTTTATGTCTTTGAGACCAGGGTTATCTGTTCCCTGCTTTCCTGAGACTGCTTGTTCTAGAAAACTTAAAGGTGTGTAATAATCTCTTGGTGTAAATTCTGTCTTCTGTTTTATTTTTTTTCTCTGCATTATCCTGTTGTCATTTAAGGGAGAGGTCAAGATTTAGAACAAAAAGTGTGTAACAAGTAAATTGTGTTCTTCACCAGGACCCATAGGTTCCTTTGTATAAGCTGCTTGTCTAGCTGGTTGGCCTCCAATCTTTACTGCTGTATGGGCATATTCCATCCCAGGTGCCTGAGCCTGCATCTGTCTTTGTTGAATGTCATGACGCTTCTGTCAGCAAATTTCTTCAGCCCTTCAAATGGCAGCTCTGCTTTCCAGTCTAGTATTATTTAAAGCTTCCTTTTGTAATAAATTTAGAAAGTTTACTAAGCATGGCTTTTGGTCAGCTTTTGCTCTGGTTTCCTCTCTCTATATATTTTGAAGAAAGAAGGTGTGGTAATTCTATAAATTCTCTAAGAAGGTATTGGAAATCAGCAGCCTTAAAGACAAGCCTGAATTTTAGCATCTTATTGGATGAGTGGCATGAAGTGCTTGTCTGTTCTGTCTCAGTTTGATTATATAAAGTAGTGCAAGTATGGAACTTTGTAAATTTGACAAACACGGAAGATGAATGCTTGGCATATAGGAATTTATTGTTTGAATGTGTTCAAAGAATGGTAGACAGCTCTGTAAGAGAGGTGTTTGTTGAAATCTTAAATATTTGTTTTAATTCTGCTTTTCTGTGCCTGTATTTGTAAGTAAGCTTTTAAGCTTTCAAAAGACTGTTGTGTTTGTTTGTTTATCAATCAAACCACTGTTACTGAAGAACTCCAATACTGCCAGTGATGCAAAAGCTCATGCCAAATTACAGTCAAGTTGGAAATGCTAGTGCAGGCATCTCTGATTGCTTTGCTCTAATTTTTCTTCAAGACTTTGCTGTGCTTGGCTCAACTGGTTAGTTTTACATGTGTGCATTTCGATCTTCATACGACAGCTCTGTGAGAAAATCACCAAACAGCCCTTGCTTGTTCATGGAATTGTCTTGAATGGAAGTTTTTGCACTGCCTATGTGTAGACATTAGATGGCTTGTCTGTTTTTAGAGGATAGGTAGCAAATTAGAGGAGTGTAATTGAGGGATAGGTGGGGCAGTTGAGAAACAGTGAATTCAAAGAATTGCTCTTGTTCTTATTTTATTTAAATTTATTTTGAGCTACACTCTCTACAAGGTAAGCACATCTTTATAAGTTGAAAACAGGCATTCTTAAGTTGTTACATGATTCCAGGAGCGAGGGTCTTAATAAGGTTGGTAATTATCACCCATGTTTACAAATGGAAGGACTTCACTGTCTGCCAAAACTTTCTAGTTGGATTAAATGAAAGGCTGGCCCAAACCAGTGGAAATGTGTATGTCCCTGACTAATGCCACTATATATTATTCTTGCTGAAGTGCTAGAGAGCGAGTGCCTCTTAGCCAAATATATTCTAGTGTGATCGTTCTTGTCAGCAGTTCTAAGGCTAAATCTGGTACTTATGTTGGATTGGTTAAAAATATATTAATGTTTCATTTACCATAGTATTTATTTCTAGCATAGGAAACAGCTTTGTGAATTTATCCTCTTTCCCTCTACATTTGACAAATGCACAGATAAGAAAAGCCATGCACGTCAAGTATTGTGCTTAGGTGCTTTGGGCCTTGAAGGGACTGTATAAGCACTGCTCTTTACCATCCATGTAAAGCATTCATACGCCCTCACTCTACCCCGATCAGCCAGAAAGGTGAATTCTTCATTGTGAGAACAATTAACATAGTGGTAGGATGCCCAGAGGAAAGGTGGAATCTCCCTTGCTAGAATATTTGAGACTCAGTTTGGATGACCCTGGGTCACCTAATCTGCTTTCAGCAGAAGATTGGACTAGATGAAACCCCTTCCAGTCTAGGCTTTTCTATGTCTCTCTGATTCTTCACTGGGAAAAGGTAACACTAAAGTCTTCAGATTAGGTTGGGGAGATTTTGGATATTGCTAGTTGTCCTTTTATGGTTGAAGCAGGGATTTCTTCCTTTCTCTAGATTTAGATTGATCATTTGAAGCTTTAAACATCCTTTTCTCAGCAGATCAGGCTGTATGGGCTGAATTGCAACAAAATGGGTTTTATACTTTTGAGATAAACTGATGATTCCAGAGGAAGCTGGGATTCCTTACATTCTGGACTTAGGTTCATATCAGAAGAAGGTATATTTTTAATGAAATTGAGGCCCTACTTGCCAGCAACAAGAAAATACCCAGCTTCCAATGCCCTTGTCATTCATCTGGTTGGAGGGGAGGAAGAGGAGATTCCAGTACTGTTGCTGGAACCAGAGACAGGAATTCAGGTCAGATGCCTTTGCTGGACTAAAAAGAGCACAGATGTAAACTGCTTAGCTCTTGGTGAGTTTTTACTAGATAAGCATATGTAAGTTAATTAAAGGGGTGGGGGGAAAAAAAAAAAAGGAAAAGGTTATTTCCTAGCTGAGGAAAACATTATTGTCAGACACACACATCTGGACAGATGTTGAACTCTCTTGAGCCAAGAACCCTGCATTGCTCAATTAAAGCTTTGTCCGTAAGTAGACTACTGTAGACATCATCATTTTCAGAATCTAAGCAGTTTTTAAGTATTACATAATGTAATGACTTCATGACATAGGAAAACTGTATGCTTTTCAACAAACTAAAGCATGACTTCAACTTTTGAGAATTTGCTGACCTCTGCTCTACAGTAGTGCTTGTTAGCTCTTGCTTACTGCAGTTTAAAAGAAAAGGGAAAAAAAAGTTGAGTTAAATCTTAGTTTGCATAGTAGCTTAGCATGGTAACCTTACAGCAGATTATCTTCTAATATGCTACAGATCAAAGACTTTTTTGAATATTCTTGATTCTGAAGTTTTAAAGTTCACGAGTAGATGTTTGCACAATTGGAGAAGTTTCATGGCTCCAGAGCTATAATAGAATCCAAAAATTCTATCGATATTTACAGAGTCATGCATTCTTTGCATGAACAGTGTTATGAAATACTAGCAAATATATGAATTAACTTTTGTTTCTAGTTTTTTCAGATGATGGGCTGGTGTCTGCAAGCAGGTCTAATTTTCACATCGTTTAAATTAGTTTATGAACTGATTGATCTGCATCTGTGTTTTTACATTTAAGTTTTGGGTTTTTTTGTGTGTTTTGGTTTTTTTGGGGGGTGTGGTTTTTTGTTGTTTTGTTGATTTTTTTGTTTGTTTGTTTGGTTTGGTTTGTTTGTTTGCTTGGTGTGGGTTTTTTTTTTTTTTCCTGTGCCTACCGGATTGCAATAAAGAAACTTGGGGAACTCTGTTTTTAATTCTGACTTGTATTAACTAGTGGTGGTCTGGTATCTGTTGGTCTCCTGCCATGCCTGTTGTTTGATGAAGGCAACTTTCCCTTCTCTGGTATTTGTACTACTGGTAGGTTTGTTTGTTTTTAAACAGAGCGGTCCTACACCATACAAATCAAGTCTTGAATAAGCATCATGTTAATGCATGTCTACAGTGTGCAGTGGATTGAGCATAAGGCCCAGCTCAGTGGAGTCTGCCAAAAGCAGTGTAGTCATGTCTGCATGATGATGTGTGGGGCTGTCAGTTGTCTCGTAGCGTTCCATCGCCAGTCAGTCTGGTTCAGACACCAGCTTGGCTTGCTTTAACTCAAGTTTCTCTGCTTTGTGCTATGTTTTACTAAGTAGATGTGCCCTAGCTTGTTGCAAATGACAGAGTACTTGATGTGTCCTGATGTCTTCCCTAGATAGAGAAAGTCTGTTTTACATGCACCTATTTGATGTTTTCTAAATTGGGATTATCGAGAATGGTGCACGATATTCTTGATAAATTCTTGCTGAAACACTGAAAGACTGCTTAAAATATTTCCTCGTCTCTTCTGGAAATAACCTCTCATGATCTATCCTGGCACTGAATTTTGTCCCTTTCCCTGCCATGTTACAGTGGTGGCTCATGCCAGGGTACCTCCTGCTTACTGATCAGTTTACTGTCAGACATACATTATGCATTATCTCTGCATTTCTGACCTTTCAGTTATGAGGCCATGCTTTGGATCAAATTTTGAATATTCTGTTTCCCTTGCATTTTAAACCTTCAATTTTATTTTCTTTTACTAAAACTTGTTTGACTAATTATCTCCTACACATTAAACCTTTTGTCTGACAAATGAAAAACATCTCCTCATGCTATATTTATTGTACAGTAACATCTGTATACAAACGTGTACTTTCTGCTAGTCTCTAGCAATGAGAGACAAGACTAGAGGAAAAAAAAAATTGGAGTGAAAGTTTGTCTTGCCAAGTACACCTTTTTACTGGATTTTTATTTTTTCTTTTTTTTTTAATTGACAAGCTGTCATGCAATTCCTCTTGCTTCCTTTAAGTTGTTTGTAGGCTATTCTGTCTCAATATGGCCATGAATATTTCATTGTATCTTTGAAGACGTGCCATGCTGAAAATGGTAGAAGTTGTGGTTTCTAATTACATCTGGGTAGTTCTTTCATGTAACTCAACTGACCTCATTGTGTTTCTTGAACTGAACTAACATTACTTAAAGAAACAAAAATCTGTGAATTCATATAGGACTCCTGTTACTACATTGTTGTTCCATAATACTACATACAAACATACCCACCAGCAGCAGTCTTGATTTTTAGGCTGTGATTTTTAAACCTAGTAATTTGTATTTTAGATGGGGAACTTGGCTTTTTCCTCTGCTTGATCTGTTCTGTTTATTGCTACTGGTAATGAGGCAATCCTCTTCTGAAGCTCCAGCTGTTTCCAGTCTTTGTTGCTCATTTGAAATATCCTTTAGCAGAGGAAATGTAGTAAAGTTCTGCTTCTGTGTCATGGTTTAGGGTCAGGGCAGCCCCTTAGACCAATAACAGACGCTCTGTTAAACCCCCTCCATCCCCAAAGGGGAAGAGAAAGGGAATAAGGGAGAGAGACTCAGTAATTAGAAAAGGAAACTAGAACAGCTCAAATGAAAATGGAAATAATAATAATAAAAATGGAATATGCACAAATATATACAAACCCAATATTGAACCCAACCCCCCTGATGGTAATTACATCACTGTCACCACTGATGCTGTGCGGCAAGCACTGGGGGAGTCCCAGACTGGGAAGCAGATGGGAGCTGGATTCTGATACTGGATTCAGGAACACACAGATTGGGATTGAAGGCAGAATGGACAGAGTCCCCCTTGGATTCTCTGAGGAAGGAACTGCAAGAGGACCTGAGCCAAGCCAAGCAAAGCTGGCAAAGCAGTCCAAGAGGGGAGAAGAGCCACAGACCCTCCATATCCCTCAGCTTTGTACTGAATATGATGTATATGGGCTGGAATACCTCGTTGGTCAGTTTGGGGTCACCTGCCCCGTCCACTCCTCCCTGCAGGTGCCGCCTTTTGCTTTTCTTCACCCCCAATGTGGTACACAAGATCCAGCAGTGGCCTTGGTCTGCATACTAGTCCTTGGTAGTAACTAACCATGGGGGTGTTATCACTGCCAGCAGCAGACACTGCCTGTTAAAACGGGCTGCTAACTTCAGACAGTGCAGTTAGTTAGAAGAACTGAGCTGAAAAGTAAAGTCACTGGACAGAATTAGTTCTGTTCTCACTCAAACCAGGACATTCTGCCATGGCCGAAATAGGTGTACTGTAAGGAGGTATGGAGAAGCAAACAGGTTTCTGGAGGAATAATAATTCTGTTAGGAACCATAAATGTTTGGGAGATGAGCTTTCATTACAGAGCTATTTTTTCTTTGATGTGGTAAATGACTGTTTGCTATGTACTGAGTACACTGCTTAAAAACAAAGATGCTCCTGGTTTGTTTTAATCTTCTCATTGTTAACTCTCAAATTAAGATACAGTCCCTCTATTCAGTCTGATTTGAGAAAATTAGTGTTAACCACCATCCTTGCCATAGTGCAGATAAAACTGCCAAAACATGAAAAAAGACAATTAAGGAAAAAATTAACTACAGCAAAAAAACCCGTTACTGCTACTTTTTGGCTGTTGTATCTGCATGCAGACATGTTTGTTTGCTCTGTCCAGGAATGCCAAATCAGGGGAACTGCCAAGTAGTACAAGCTCTGGTATTGCTACATGTGCTGCAAGTTAAGCTGCTAGCTACAATGAATACATCCATTCTCTTTCATGGGTTAGAAACACATTTCATTTGTGTTTCTTCTAGATTCTCTTTTAGATAAAACAAAACGTTGTTTTTTTTTGTTGTTGGGTTTGTCTTTTGCCTTTCCTTCTGAATGTTTGTTCTTTCAGTCTTTATTAACACCTAGCAATAGGGTGAGTGGCAGTTTATCTTCAGTTTGATGGAATCTCCAGATTGCTTCCTTCAAGCAGTTGCCAGTTAATCAAAGATGGTGTGAACCTACAGATAGGTAAGGTTTTTAGGTATACTTAGGCACAGCTAGTCAGTAATATGAAGGTAAGATAAATAAAGATGCACTTCTGATTTTTAAACTGTGTAGGTGTTCTAGGAGAGAAACAAAGGGGGACTTTGTGCACTTCTAAAGGCTGCAGACTGATACAAAAACTTGCAGCTAAGCAGTAGATTGAGGTGGTCCCTCATTCTTGCTTGTTTGTCTCCTTTCCTCTGGGAGTTCACTGTCCCCTTGGATCAGCCAACATAACTGTGTATTGTCTCTTCCTAACTGGTGTCCCTGTGATCTGTGTTACTTTATACTCTACTGCATGGTTTAAAAAAAACCTAAGATGATAGGACTGGTTTAAGGAACAACTCTGTGTACACTTACAGTGGCTGATCTGAGGGAGACATTGACAGACCTTTTGAAGTGTGAGGTGATGAGCTTTTGGAGGTGGTAGCCTCAGCAATGCAGCATAGTCTGAAAAGAGTGAATTGCACTAGTCATAGCCTTTAAAAAGTCTTTCCAAGCACGGGGATCTTTTTAATATCAACCCTTTTCTTAATCAACACAGACTTAATTGAAATAATTTATTAATAAGCTGAAATCTATGCAGATGTGGAACTTGGTTTCATACCTTGTAAAAGTATACATCTTTGTAGTGCAGAGACACTGAAAGTGAACAGAACTTGATGGAAGATCCTTCTTCAGCAGAACTTCACAGATCTTGATTGAAGCCTCAGCTTAGTGATTCATGCAAATCCATGGACTGTGCAGTTATGGACTTTTCAAAATAGAATATACAAGTGATACAAAATCTAATGGTGCATATGGGGTAGATGCATAAAATTTTATATGTCACTTGTATCACCCTGCAGAGTATTTTGACATCTTTCTTGTTAAATTATATATGTGTGGAATATAATAACACTCCAATGGAATTCTGGGGACTAAATTAAAAGACTGTAAAGTAGTGTGGAAATAGGAATGTGTTGGAGAAAATTTCAAGTAGCCAGCACTATTTCTAGAGCGTTTGAGATCTCACTGTTTTGTATGAGTAGGCATGTGTATTGCCATTTAGCACTTCATTAGAATAGTTTATGCTGCCATCATGAGGAAACTTTATAGCTGCTTCTGTACTGTGGTACTTGCTCATCATTTGAGCAGTTCTAAGTTAAGACTGTTGAAGCTCTTTTTAAATTTCCTTGAGTATGCCTACAGAATTCATAGCATATTTTTGATAATTAAATAAGTTCTAAAAAAAAATCTTTAAAAATCTTTCAAGCACAAGCATTTGAAAATAAGGTGAAGTGAAAAGTAAATATGGGTAGGTCTGGTGTTAAGGTTTCTGTACCTTTGATGAGCTTTATTTTTTTTAAAGAAATCCAGTGAAGCCTGCAGTATACTTATGTTAGGACATTTTGAATTAAAAAGCACAGGACATCTTCTGTAGTCTTCTAGATCCCTATTATGCTGTTTTTAGCCTGCAATGCAGAAGGAAAAACCTAGAATAGCACATCATTTATGATGTGTGTCTAGGCTGAGCAAACATTTGGAAGCTTCTGTAATGAAATTGCAGTGCTTTTCTCTATCTTAGCTGACAAAATGAATCTATTGGAAGACAAGAAAACTGGGAACAGCCTTGAGTTTTTAGGATGTTAAATCAGGAATAAATCAGAATTTCAAGTATCATGTACAGTCACAGAGAGGGTAGTAGTTTCACACAGACTCTGGTATTCCAGCTGTGATTTCTTCATGGTACCAAACATGTCACACATGAGGGGCAATGTTTTGTTGGTCTAGAGAAATGCACTGGAGGGATTTGTGTGTCTTTAAATACTTCTAGAGTCTTCATAATTTTACTTTGCCTCTTACAAATTTACCTTTTCTGTGCCAAAAGCTTAAACCTTACGAAAACTGTTCACACATTTTCACAAAGCTTCGAAGTATTTCTCTATGCAGAAAAGCTGTTCAGCATATTGATACTTCCCTGGCTCTGTTCCATTTTAGATGACATACCAAAACTGGAAAACAGGTCCACAAATTGTCACAGGCATCTTATGCATAATCTTGTTCTCTTCAAAGAACATTGGTAACGGATCCCATAGTTTAAGGTTCCTATTTATTACTTTGTTGTATATAATATATATACATTTAGAAATTTGAAAATGATATCTCATTTTATGCTTACTATTTCCTTTTTCATCATTAGTGTAAAGACTAATCTGTCTCCCCTTCCTCTTTAAGTGAGAAAAACTTTCAGGTATAATAGAGTAGCCATTAAGTAAGTCTGAGATCTTTAGCTTGTTGAATCTAAATGCTGTGGAAAGGAGGTGGTCCTGTTCTGTGGGATTTTTGTACTATATTTATCAACTATTCCCTTTTAGAATTTAGAATTAGCATGTGAAATTGTGCATTTCTTGGTAATGAGACAGTTCTGATTTTTGAAGAATGGTAAAGATATGAAGCTTAACATTTTCCACAAAGCTAAAAAAATCCAACCCCCAAAAAAGCCCACTTGAAATGGATTGAGAATAAATACTTCTGTTAGGAATGGCCAGGATTTCTTAGTCTTATATACAAAACAAACAAACAAACAAAATCTGGTTTGTGAATGCCTGAATAGGATAAGAACTTTTCATGTTTTAGACAGTTCCTAAATTTGGAAGGTGTCAGGGATGGAAGTAGCAGCTGAAGTATTGGGGAGATCACAAGGAGTCTTGGAAAAGGGAGCAGGAAAAAAAGAGTGGTGTAGTTGTGATAGGGAGAATCTGTGAAGAGAAGTGGTTGCTTAAATATTAAAAAAAAAATTAGATAGAACAATCTCGAAAACATTACTTAGCAGATGTGTTGATTACAAATTTCTATAGGGAAAATTCCTCCTTGCAGCCAGGGATTGTTAGGAATTGATTTTACTGGTAGTTCAATGTCGAGAAGGCAATTACATCTGATTCAGGAAAGTGATCAGAAGGATGGGACACTGGGATTTCAGCAGTTAACATGTAGCACTGCAGGAAGAAATTCATCCCCTTCTGTGCTACATAGTTTGTGGGAATGAGCAACGTGGGAACCGGTGTCAGGTTATGCCAGTAATTACTGTTACATTTGTATAAAGCAGAAGAGCGAAAGTTGGTCAGTATTTTGCAGCTGAAATAAAAAAGCTTCTTTCTGATGTTGCTCTAAACCTTGTATATGCTTGTTTCTGGTTTTAATGTACCCCTAGGAAGTACTGTCTGGGACATGTTTCATGATGTAACCTTATGCAAATATTATTCAAAGCAAAAATAAGTTACTGGTGACTAATTAATATTATGATTCCTCTTGAAAATATTTTGTAGTGAGTAGAGATCATTGTTATATTTGAAACTTTGTGAACACCTACAATTAAATGTAAAGTAACTAAAAACAAGCGTTGAGTTAGGCTGGATTGTCACTTGCTAGATCTCATGTTCTGTTAGGTATTAATGGAGATACTTCCATAGCATTTGCTCCCAGAACCACGTCTTTGCATGTATTTTCATATCTCATTTATAAGGTAAAGAAGGAGTAATGGGGAGTATTTCTAAACTCTGAAGGTTTTGATCCTGTGGTAATTAGTAAAATAAAAGCTTAGGAAAAAGTTTAATTTCTCACACATATGTTTGGTGAGCTAGAAAGGAAATGGAAGGCTTGCAGTTTCACAGATTTTTATTTTAGCTTGTTTTTAAAATTATATCCCATAATAAAAAAAAGCAGGGTACTTTCACCTTTTATTGTTTGCATTGCCTTTTATTTCAGCCTGAGCATTTTTATTTTCAAATTAATACTATATGCAAATATAGCTAATGTATGCTTAGGCTATAAAGCTGGACTTCTTCCAATCTTGTGTCATGCCTTACATGTTGCTGTTTTGAGCACAGCCAATAATACAAGTACAGATAACAGTGAAGATTACGAGAGCTGCAAACAGCATTTCAACGATGACAGTAAAGTCAGAAAGCAGCTTCGTGTAAAACCCGCTCCTATTTGGCCCCCTTTTCCTCCCAACTATGGAAGGAATTTCACTTGTGTAGTTGTAAATGATGGGATTTTCACAAAGGCTTCTCTCTGTATCTGTAGCATAACAAAATTAATATAAAATACATCTGTACTTCGATGTAACTGGCAGAGAATGTGTTGAGTCAAAGACTGTGGGTTGCCTAATATAGAATTTTAAAAGAACAACTTTGTAGAAAAAATAAGGCAAATGCTTCTCTTGCAACTAGATATATTAGGAAGAGCTTTAAGGCAAATCTAATAGAAACAGGGTGACCTACTTAAATTAGCATAACATGTTAGATAATTGTTTTAACAAAGCATATTGTTGAGACAAAATTTAGTTACCAAGATTTTAGTTACCAGGTACAGTGGACTTTCTGATGGATTTGTGTGGATGTTTTTTACAGACAAGTTTTAAATCTTCTGAAGCAGTTGGACCAGAACGAATTTTGCAATAGGTAGTATTTTGAAGGCAGTTTTAAAATAAAGCATAATAATTCCTGATAATTTAGTTACTTTGAAGACATGGAACATGTCAAGACTCTTAAGAAATTTAATATCTCGCCGAACTGCAGAGATTTTTACTTCTTACCTCTGAGAAGAACTTTACGGATTTGATCCAACCTATTCTGAAAGTGCTCAAACTTTGTAAGAACTTCCATTAAAATGATGCTTGCAATAACTTTTCTTGCTTTGCTTTGAGTGATTAATCTGAGGAGGGATATTTTCTTGAAAGATTAGATTTAATTTGGCTTTATCTAACAAGATGAATAACTTGTTCTAGATGGGAGAAAACCCAGAAGGTGATTGTCTGCAAATGTAATTATGCAAAACTGCTGTCATCTCAGCCACAGAAGTTGTGTGGCAAAGGGCTAATGTTAAGAGCTAATTAAAATAATGCGACTTGGTTAATAAACATCAATTTCCTGGTTTTAGGAACTATCTGGAATATAATATCCCAATTACAGTGTCTTGGTATTTGGTATTTAAATTTATTGCCTTTAACTTGAAACATGAGAAAGAGTGATGGCACAAAGTGGTGGTTGTCACTGTAGGGCATCTCCAGGAGCAAGTGCTTAACATCAATGTAAAATCGACTAACATGAAATGTTCAGACCTATATCAACTACATGAAACACATTTATTATGGTTTGCTTCTCTTAAGTCAGCCTGAAGCACTGAAACAAATTTAGAGACCAGTTTTAGTCCTTTTTCTATGTGTGGATGACCTGTTGGGAGGAAATGATGGCAAAGAGGTAGGCGGTATTCTGCTCTAATCTTCTTCCCTCCCCTTTCTTTCTTTCTTTCTTTCTTTCTTTCTTTCTTTCTTTCTTTCTTTCTTTCTTTCTTTCTTTCTTTCTTTCTTT